>SEMN01000518.1:0-236291 GCA_005408345.1 Macquaria australasica | reverse complement strand
ATATATGACTCATGCCCTTTGCTCCTGAGTGGTTAAGTGCAATGTGCATTATGTTTGCTTTCTTTCATAAAAGAAGGGAGAGTAAATACGTACAAAGCTGGACTCTTGGTGTTATATGACTGGGCAGTGGCTTTGGCTTTATTGTTGGTGCAGTCAGTATTTAAAGTTTTTAATGGCTGAAATATAATGTCTGACTGCGTGCAGCTGTGATGTGTGTTCAGATCATGTTGTTCTTCTTTAGTACTTCCAAGTACTGCTGCGTCGCCCTACTGACGGGGTCCAGCTCTACCCTCGAGGCAGAGCCCACCGGTGACATACGGGCTGAAGCCAAGTCCAGCTCTGCTGTGGCTGAGGACCAGAGAGAGACCACAGTTACCATCATTAAGGAGCAGCTACAGGTCAGATACAGCTACCGTCTAATTAACTAAAGACTTTATAAGACCGCTGAGATTTGTGTCATGTGTCCAGCTTCAGTGCACTCACCATTGTTTAATTCCTTTGATATGTTTCTATCCAACTCACTCTGCATCTGGAAAAAAGGGGAACGTTGTACTGTAGTTAGATTTGAGTTCTAATGTTTTGGTGGCAAATATCAGCTAACAAACTGAAACAAATATGGCCTTAAAAATAAATATTTACTCAATTAAAAAAAAACGACATTTCACCACCAGACACAATACTATGGTAAATGGGAACACATATTAACAACACATACTCAATGGAAGAGTGAAAAAACACTGCAAGACAATCAGGACTGTTATGTGAAACACAGCAGGACATGCCAAGTATGCAGGCTCTGCTTATAGTGTAGAGTTTCTGCAGGCTATTTGATGCTGCCTTTTTAAATCTTGCCACTGCCAGTGGCAAAAGATGAGTAAATACGGTTAACTGATATCAGATTTCTCCCCAGATGATGCAAATAATTTGTATAAGATGCATTTAAACTGAATGAATCTTACTTTTAAGAAAAATGGTTTTGATAACCAACATGTAAAATCATAAAGAGTATGCACGCAACATATCAAGGAAAATGGTATTTCTCTGCAAACTGCAATTATGCCAGTATTGTATGTATTGAGCTATACATGCAAAAGTATATGTGCCTGGACACACATGCATACAATATATAAGCATGTGTAGTATAAACACAAATATGGAAATTTCTGGATGCTACAGCTACCTATTATATCTTACTATAGGTCATTACATACTAGTTTCTATTTCATTAGTGTAAATTAATTTAAAGCTTCTGTTTGGCATAATTTCTTTACTTTAGCTCCATTCATCTGTTTAAGTCAAATGAAAAATGAAAAGTGAGACCTTCCCCTTTTCTAGTTAAAATTGAACTTTTTTCCAAACAACATTTTTCTTAACATTGTCTTTGGTTTAAGGTAAGGCCATACACCAAAATACGTACAACTATCGTAGGGTTTGTGTCTCGGTATGGTTGGTAATATCTATGTAAGTTATATACAGTATGTGTCATGCTTCTCCAATTTGCAAATACAGTATTCTATGTCTTGTGTGTTGCACTGCTCAACTGTGTTGTCTTGTGTCAGACAACAAATTTTATTCTGATCGATTATTAATTAGATCTAGGTAGGCTCTTTTTCTCTTAAGTCCTTTGACACATGCTTGTAATGGATGTATGATTAAATAAACTTCAAATCAAATACATACATGAGTGTGGGGTATACTTAATATAAAACTGGTGGTGTTTAATTTCACTTCTAAAATCAGCTTTATAATAGAAGCTTAAAATAAGCCACATCATCTCCACCAGAGCATTGAGAAAGTCAACTCAAAGCAGAGAATCAAGGAGGGTCTGAGATTTCAGCTGGTACAGCAAGTCAGGTAACTAACCATACAATGCAAAAACCCAGGGTTCCTGCACATTTCAACAGTGAAATTCTACGTTAATCTTAAATTTTTAATTTTTTGCAAACTCAACTTATTTTTGTAGTTTTTGGCATTGAACCTTCAAGTCATGGTAACATATATTATGTCAGTTTTGACAATATGTTATTTCAGTTATAATACCAACTGGGTAGCTAATTCCTGAAAGATGAAAAAGCTCTGCAATGAAGTGGACCACTGAAATAGAAATGTAAAATACAGTTGTAACTTTCACTTTCATTTCCAATTCAAGATAACTGATTTGATTACAATTTTCGTTTCATACTTGAAAAAATAAATACATTCCTCTGAATGCAGTATTGGGAAAGCTAAGCAAATATATACATTTTCTGTAACTTTACTGGAACCCCCAAAAAACTTTTACATTCTGCAACATCTGCAGTTTTTTCACTCTGCAAACCCTGAACATCATGGTTTGCATGTGAACGGAGCCATTAAAGGTAGGCCCACCAGCAGGGTGAAGGGAACAGCAGCCAGTCAGACACTGAGCTCAACACATCTACACACCTGGTTATGAGTCTGGTTGAAGAGAGGAGAGATGAGAGACAGACTTTTGAGCTAGAAGCTAAAAGAGTGAGAAATAGAAGACAGGTTAGAAGTAAAAGTCCCACTACCATAAAGGCTAGAGATAGAGTGAAGAAGACACAATGTGCAGGAGGAAGAAAAGGTAAAAAAAAAAAAAAAAAACTGGGAGAAGAAATAACTTTAGTCTTGAAGGTGTTCTTGTAGAGGGAAGACAGGTGTTAAGAGAATTTAGAAAGCCATTAGATCAATATTTATAACTGTCTTTTTCCACAATCTGAAATATCTGATGTGTAATGCGGTTATGACAACGTAATAACACACTAACCGTGTATAAAAAGCAACATCTTTGAACAAAACACCACCAGTTACACAATAACAACGCTGACAACCATGACGCTATGGAAATGAAAATGGCCCAATGTAAATAAACTCATCTAAATAAAGAATATTCCACTGTCATCTCCATGAGTGAATGAGTGTGTCAATTAATGACTAACCTTGGCTAGGTAATCCTCCACCCTGCTGTTCTGTCCCTCAGTCACAGGGCTAAGGAGGGAGAATCCCAGGCCTAGGCTCCTGTTGAGAGGCCCCAGTGTGGCCCCATAGTTTGCTGGTGAACCCAAAGGGCCCACGTCCAGCGAGGGCCCTCCGAGGCTACCGTTTGCGATGCTGCTGGTGATCAGAGACCTGCTGCGCTCGTTGAGCAACTTGGAATTGGCCTCTGCGAGCCGACTATTGGCCCTGTGGGGAAAATATAGCAAAGGTTATATCTGATTGCACCATAGAAATCAGGTATTAAAAGACTGATCAGAGTATCCCCTCTAGAGGACCTCACTGAAAACCTGCCACTAAACTGTGACGAACAAGCTGGTCTCACCTGTCTAGTTTGGCAGCCAGGGACTTGCGGAGGCGCAGCTCCTCTGCGTAGAGTTGGCGGTATCGCTCTAGCTCCGTGCGCGTGGAGTCTCTTTGGTTAAGGCTGTCCTGCTGGGTGGTGCGGGCCCGGCCCAGTTCCCCCTCCATCTCCCGGATCTTCTGCTCCAGCTGGGAGCGCAGGTTGGCCTCATTGGATGCTTTAATCTGATCCAAGGCTTCTTGGGATGCTGCCTGGGACTGAGAGACAAACAGACACAACCATATGAAATCAGGCTTAGTAATGTTTTAATAGACATGTGCATACCTACCAAAGTAACTATGTACTTAGTATATACACACACAAGTAGTAAAGTATATACACACACCAATTGATTTATTCAGTAAATTATTATTATCTCTTCTCTTATTCTGATTTTAGTCTGTCTTATTATTTCTTCAGGGTTCGTACAGCTTTTTAAGAATAAAATTCAAGCACCTTTCAAGCACTTTCAAGGTACCTAAACCAAAAATTTCTTGACTCTCGAAGCCTTTATCATCTCATCTAAATTGTTACTCTAAATGCCAGGAGACAAAAAATAAATATGACGACGGGATTGTTTTAATTTCAAATATTAAAAGATTTTTGATTTACATGAGTGATTGTGTTGATGAAACACCAGATTATGTTGAAAATCAAGCATTTTTCAAGGATTATATTCAAATTCAAACATATTCCTAACCTTGAAAACATAATGGTTAAAATTAAGCATTGTCCTTTCAAGACTTTGTACGAACCCTGTTTCTTTAAGTTTCTTTAATATTTCTGTTTCCGTTGTGCACTCTGTAACAGTTGTTTAATCAAAGATTTGCTCAGTAATGCGTGTTCAGGTTCGTTCATATTAACCAATAAAATTCATCCAACAGAATTTTTACCTGCAGGAAGACGTTGACCTGCTCCAGTTTCTGTTGTATCTCTTGACGGGCCCTCTCCTCTGCGTCGCGGCGGTACTGATCCACCTGGCTCTGCTCCATCTGGGAGGCCTCCATTCGGCGTCTCAGGTCCAGCACCTCCTCCTCCAACTGCCTCTTACTTCTCTCCAGCTGGTCATTACTGCGGTTCAAGCTCCTCAGGGAGGCCAGCTGATCCTTAAGCTCCCCGTTCGCCTTCTCTAGCTGGCTGCGACGGGACGCTTCCTTCTCCAGCTGCACCTGCAGATCGTCCACCTGGCAACATGAGAAAGACAGAGGAAATGTTTGAGGTCAAGGTCTAACAGCTGAGGTACACTACACCTAAGGGACTCAAGGGGTCGCTAAAGACAAAGTTTCAAACTCTACTACTAGCAGCAGTATATTATTTGGGGTTTTATACAGAAATCACACTGCTGTATCAGACAGACAAACCTTTTCTTTCATTCGTCCAAAGGTACCCTCGGCCTGGCTGTGTCTGCCTACGTCCATCCGCAGACTGCTCATAGGAGAGCCAAATTCAGCTCCACCTGCGTCCTGATCCCGCAATTTCTTCTTTGCAGTCTTTATTAAAGTACGCAACCTTAAACACACATGCACAAATACTAGAACTAAGCAAATGAATAAATACAATTTGCACACACAAAGTGAGTATCTAATACAAACATATCTGAAGGCCAGCTAACAGCTGAACATTAACTAATGACCTAATAAACATGGCATGCTCATATGTCAGATTGACTAATGATATGCAAAATTAACCCATTATTCCAAACTGTGTTATTATTCATATACTGCACAAAGGAACACACTCTAAATGGATATTAATCCTCAACAGAATAAGGTTCATCAAAGAATAAGAAACACAAAACCAGTCACAATTAAGTGGGCGCACAAAAACAAAAACACTACACAAACACGGGGACTGCAGGGATTATTATATATTAACAGCAGCTGAGTAAAAAAAAAAAAATGAAAAGAATACACCCTTACACCAGATACATACATTGGTGCACCACAGCCACGTAAGCCAGGTAAGACTGCGCTCTACTGGATCCTGGTTGTGTCTAAATAGTAGGAGGAAGTACTGCCATAGGTGAGGAGGGTGTGAGGAGGAGGTTAGGAGTCACCTGTACATTTCTTTTTGAAGCTCTGTGTTTCTCTTCATCTCTTGATCCAGCCGGGTGTCAACAGCCTTCTTCTGCTCCGCTATTTTCTTGGCTTTCTTCTTTTCTATTTCCATCTGGAACACAGGCAACAGGCCGATAACTCATGAGACCCAAACACATGGTATGTTATCATGAGGAGGGATGGCTACTACATTAACATCTGCATCACTATGATCACCTGGGTGCTCAGTTCTCCTTTTTCCTTTTCAAGCTCTGCCAGGCGCAGTCCTAACTTAGAGCGGCTCTTCAGCTCCTCCTCCCACAAGGCCTGGGAGTCTTGGGCTGTGTGAGACAGCATGCTTTGCTTCTGGACCTAAGAAAGACAAAGACGGAGGCAAGACATTACTATACATAAAGAAGTGAATATTTATAAAAAGAAGCTCCTGTGAGCTTGTTACAATGATCACATTTGTTCATCTTACCTGTAAGAAACTCTGTCTGAAATTTGCTGTAAAAATGTGGCATATTTCTTATTTGTTTAACCTGAGCTATGTTATCAGAACTGGGTTTCAGTTCTAGAGAAAATATGTTGTCATTGTGTTTATGACTCAATGTGTCAGTAAGAGAAAGTATGTGCAATTGGTTCTTATTTTCCAGAAAGAGAAACTATTTGCTTCAATTGTTTAGTTTTGGGCTACTTATTGATATTGTTGTACACTGCACTGCTTCAAGAAACATTCAAAATAAAAATTGTTTGTAGAATGTTTCCCTTTTTTCCGAATACAGCTACTTTCCTGTTTTATGTATGAATTCAAATTTATGTAGTACTCCAATTGCCTTCTTTTAATAAAAACACGCATTAAAAGTTTGATTCTTTACGTAATACTGACAAGGGGGCATTTTATATTACTGTTGCAAACATTCCTCAGCTGGCTACTTTTCTCATTTGGCTGGCTACACAAAAAATTAGGAAGTCCCTGCTCAGACTGATCTCAGGTGAATTACATACACAAAGACTAGAAAAGAAAATGAGAGTAAGAAAAGGAAATCTAAGCTGAAGGTTTTCTCAATGGAGGAAGCAAAATATGCCACCAACCTCTCTACTGAGTTGGTCTTCCAAAGTCATCTTACTGCTTTGGAGGTTTGTAACCAAGTCCTCCAAATGACCTCTGACCTACAGAAATAAGAAAAGCATTGAAAAAAATTAATTAAAAAAAGACTGTTTTGGTTTGTGTTGCTGCCGTTTTATTGTTTGTTTCTCATTTTAGAAAGTTGAGAGGACACTAAAGGAAGTAACATGCATCATGCAGCTCGAGATAAAAGGGAGTGAAAGACCCCACATACCAAGATCAGGCTTAAGGGAGAAAACACGTTTTGACGTCACCAAGTAAAACCCAAACCGACACAAAGCTATTACTTCCTCCGTATGTTTGGATTCCTGGTCTAGCAGTAGTAGTCCAAAAGGTCAGAAAGCCCGAGTGCATTTAATTTCGTAAATACATACAGATTTAAATACATAAATACATATGATTTTTGTCAATTTATATAATTTTTAGAAAACAGGTAAACCCACACAGAGAAACTAAGCCTACATCCACAATACCAACCCCTCCTCCAGGTGAGCAGTCAGATAGCTGGAAAAAGATTTGATACCTTAATATAAAATAATGACTTCATAATGCATGTCAGCTATTTGACAACACAAGCGACTTCTCTAAGTATCACAATGCTGAGTTATTGTCGCAAAAAAGTAGATAGGGCGTCACCGAGATCCTGTGTAAAATGTGTGTGCAGGTGATAGGATTAGGTTTGCAGCACTCACCATGGCAGCTTCTTGAGCTCCTTTCTGAAGCGCTTCAATTTTGTTGGACTGTTGCTTTGCAGCAGCTTCCAGCCTGGCATTTTCTATCTCCAGCCTAATGTGACATTACATTGACACTTTGCATCACAGACATTCATATACTGCATATCCAAACATATCTAGACTTATGGCTGAAAATGCTTTTAACACGTTGGTGAATATATAATTATTTGTGTTATGGAGTTACTTTTACTATTTTTCAAGCTAATTTCACAGGATTCTTTGTATATGTGGTATCTAACAAAATAAAATAAATTGATCTTTCAATCCCAAGTGTGTGTGTGTGTGTGTGTGTGGACAGCATGTGTTTGTACATACCTTTGCACAGCTTCCTCCAGCTGTTTGATGGTGGTATCAGATGCTGCTGAGGCAGACAGCGCCACCTGGAGTTTCTGAGCAGCAGTGGTGAGGTCCTTTTCCCTTTCATCCAGACTGCTCTTCAGACTGTTAATACGTCTCTCAGCCTGCACGTACTGGTCTTCGCTTTCCTCCAGCTACATGACAGACACAAAGCATCGGCCTCATCAGCAATGTTAACAGCTGTCTTACCTGTCAGTTCAGTGAAAGGGTGAAAGTTATTGCTGCTTATGACCAACTGCTCTATCACTTAAAATACCATACTAAAATTTAAAAAATTCTAAATAATCTATCTAAAATACTGATAATGAGCCATCCAATTTCAGTACAAGCATTTGGTGAAAATATGCGGCCACAAGGTGGCACTGTTCCCTGCCATTACCTTTCCTTTGAGCCTGTCCAAGTCTTTGAAGAGCCGAGCCTTCTCCTCCTCCAGGTCATTGCGATAGCGTGTGTTGACCTCCAGAGAAGCTTCACTCATTGACAGCTTCTTGAGGGAGTCAGCTAGCTCCTGCTGCAGCTGCCTTAGACTAGTCTGTGCTCAGACAGAATCCAAAGAAAGCAGGGTTTGGTTAGATATAAAGGCAGATCCTTAACTGGCATATGGAAGAAAGGCTAAAAGTGGGTCTGGAGGAAGACGTTTGGTAATCCTCTTACCCTGCAGAGTCTTAATCTTACCTCTCTTTCGTTCTTCTCTTCCTCTAACTTGTAGATCTGATCTCGGAGATCAGCAGCCTTACTGGCGAGCTCCTTATTTCTCTCTTCCACTAGTTGAACTCTTTCTTCACAGTCAGAGCGCAGCTTGGACAGAATGTCACTGAAGCGCTCTTGGGCGTCTGTCACAGCACGCTCCTTTGCAACACCTTTGTTTTGGGCCTCCTCTAGCTGTTGCCGTAGTAACATGCCCTCGCTCTGGGCTTGGGCTAGCCGCTCCTGTGTGGCCTCTTGACGTGCTCCGGAACGGCTGACCAGCTCCCTCTCAGCCTGCAGGGTAGTTTCTAGCTCCTTGACACGTACAGCTGCCTGGTCCTTCTCCCGCTGTAGGACCTCCAGCAGTAGGCCTTTCTCCGTCAGCTGTAGTGTGACCCGGTGAACTTCATTCTCCATGCTGTTTGCACGAGCCTCTGCCTTGGCCAGCTTCTGGGACAGGCTGCTGACTGCCTCACGTTGACTGGCTGCTTCACCTGTAGAAATAAATACATCTTAGTTAAGCAAAACATTTGCAGGACAAAAAGATGCACAAAACAAAAAGCTGCTTATACAATTCAATACAAGCCACGGCAGCCAGTGTAGACCACAGCAGGGTGTAACAGTAAAGAGTGATACTGATTCTGTGTAGTTACCCCCAAAATAGTTTTGTTTTAATCACAGGAAAAATTATGCCAACAGAGGCAATCGGATCAACTGAAATTGTTTACAGTGAATTAAATGTGGTTGTCAGTGGCAACTGGGCAACTGCTACAGTCACGCCCTTTTCACTTGATCTTTCCTTAAATGCATATGCATATAAGAAAGAAGTGCATTTTATGAATTACACATAAAGTGCACTTTAGATAACTGCTCTTCCAAGCTGGTGTGCCTGTTTGATAAATAACTTTCAAGCATGCATCTGAAACAAAGCACAAAACCTGGTTGGGCATCGGTGCTCAAGTGTTTTACAAAATTTGAGTTATTACAATTTTGAGTTTGGAGCTGACCATCCATTACTACCGCTACTAACCTGTGAGTCTGTCTTTGAGACGCTGGTGTTCCTCTTTCTCCCGGAGCAGAGCTCTCTCTGTTTCTGAGTTAGCTGCCAGGCAAAGCTCTGCCTCCTTTATGGCTCCAGCCAGGCGGGCACGAGTGGACTCAACCTCTGCCTCCAGCGTTTCACGAGTCTGCCGCTCATTTTCCAGGCGAGTTGTTGTTATAGCTAGCTCAGACTTCAGGGTGGTCACCTGGTTATTGCAGTTGAAGACTGTTTGAGTCAGGGCTTCACTGTTGAGTTTGAGATCTCGCCGAGCATCTTCTAGCTGTTCCTTGAGGGCCTCGTTCTCCTCCAAAAGGTGGCTCTCTTTGAGACTGCTGTTGGCCTGCGAACGCTCGAGGTCCGTTCTCAGGATGGTCAGCTGCTCCTGTAAGGTAGCAGTCTGCTGGAGCAACTCCCTCTCCCTGTCACTGGCCTCAGTGAGCTGAGACAAGGCCTACAAACAGGAGAAAAACATTTTAAGTTAAGATTCGAGATAAGAGTCGGCAGGTTTTCTTTACAGATTTGATTTCAAAATGTATTATTTAACCAAAAAAGTTTTATTTACAAATAGTAATCCTCTATTAGAACCACTATACTGTACCACTCTTACTTTACAATTCCTAAAATTTTCAAAACTTTAAAGCTACCTTAAACTTTTTTCTGTTAATTTCCACCCACTTATTAAGAAACAAAACATAAGTGGGTGCAAACTGTTAGACTAACATCTAAACCATAAACTGATATGTTCTACAATGATGGATACCACTCTGTGAGGATTACCTCATTGCTTTTGCTTAGGTTTCTTCTGTTCTCGTCCTCTATCTCTTGCTGCTTACGGAGATGGCTGTTGAGCAGATTCTCCTGCAGCGTCCGAGCACTGCGCTCCTGAGCCAGCAGTCTCTGGGTCTCACTGTGGTCCTCTTCAAGCTGGGTGGTTAACATAAAACCCACTAATGTAACAATCATATGCACACCAAACAACAGCAGGACAAGCCAGCTACTGATAAAATACTCATAAGCACCTTATCACATCACCATGAATTCCAAATGAAAGCTCTATAATGAGTATATATGTGAAATGATCTAAACAATAAATCCAAGTTAACTTAATATTAAAACGGTCATATTGAAAGTTATTAATACACCACTAGCCAAGATCAATACAACACATTTGGACAGAAAAACAAATGAAGTTTAAGAGGGTGTACCTGTTTCATGTTGTTGACCAGTGTTCTCATCTCCAGCTCCAGATTCCTAAGCGTGAGCTCCACCTTCTGTCTCTCCTGAACTTCTAATTGTTGCTGCTCCTCTGTCCTCCTTAGCTTATCTCTGGTGGTGTTGTACATCATGGTGGCATTGCGGCGATTTTCCTGCTCCTGTTTTAGCTGAAATCTATACCAAGTGTCAGACAGAAATTTCAAGTCAATAAATCAAAATATAAAAATTAAGAAAAAGATCCATAAAATAGGCAATCACATAAGATATGATGCACAGAAATATGAGAAGAGAGACCAAGACCATGTAAAGAAATGGTTACAGAGTACTGTAGGAAATAATTCTCACTTGAGGTTTGTGACTTCAGTCTGCAGTTCCAGCTGGTTGCGCTCCAAGCCAGACTTAACATCTTTAACTTCCTCCAGAGAGCTCTTCAACTCCACCCTCTCCATTTCCAGCTGGCTCACCTTGTCTGCCAGGTACCCATGGCGACTCCTTGCCTTTTGGATGGAGCGCTCATATTCGTGGAAAATGTTCTGCAGCTTCACCATGCTTCTCGAGTCTGTGAGATATAATATGGCAGAGTCTTCCAATTTCAAGGGTGGATTATGTACACATATTTTGCAAATCAAATTAATGAACTGATGAAGTTACAAAGTCCTAAAAAGCAGAAATAATAATAATAATTTCATAAATTAGCATTTGAACCAGCTGAATCAGTACCAAAAGTGGCTGAGTCCAACTTCTGAACGAGGAGGGATGCGTGACGATAGCCTGAAGTGGGAGAGTCAATGTCGTCTGTGGCTGTGTCTGATGACTGAGTGAGTTCATCAAAGTCTTCTGCCATCGCCACTTCTTCAGGATTCTGAATGCGGAACAAAATGCAGTTTTAATATTATTCAGTTTCTCATTCTGTATTATGTACTCAACCTGTAGTTACTAACAGAATTTGTGTTTTACCTCGTGTTTCTGCTGTTCACTGGTTGACAGCCTGAGCCCAACAAACACAGGGAAGAAAAACGGGTTATTTGGATTACTCATGTGCATGTTCTCATGTCATGAGAGCTGCACTGAAGGATTGTTGGAAGTGTAATGGTATAATGCAGTATACTATTCCAGTTTTGGAAAATCAGGGGTTAGTCATGCAACTATGTAGGGAGGAAAATAATTAAATTCAAGAAAAATGGCATCCTAATCATCACCTACCACCAATATTGTAAAGGTTTGTTTAAACTGAACGCAAAGCTGATTTCTACCTCAGTTTATTCGTGCAAATTTGACCACTGGAGTGTTTTGGAAGTCTGCATTTAGTCGTCACAAACATTCTGTTATAACTTACTAAAAACTCCAGTAGTTTCTCTCCTGTCTTTCTCTCTGTATGTTTATTAAGTGAAGTTCTACAGGTTTCAGATAAGCATGAGTTTTTTGTTCAATTTGATACATTTTTCACTTGCACAGAGACCTTCATTTGCTCTCCTTGGAGCAAATCTGTGACTGTTCACATCTACTCACTTCTTTCCACCATCCGTATAATTCCCTTTGCGTTCAGTCTGAACACACATTTCGGGTTAGTGACAGAGAGGTGACATAGATACAAGAAAGCGGCATACTGCATATATACCTTCCTTCATCGTCCGACACGTCACTTAAAGTGCTATCGTCAAACACAGAGAGAGGATCTCCATTAACATGGGTGTTGGTCTGAGGGGCTCTGCTGCGCCGGGCCCCTCTGACCAGCTCCAGCTGTATGGTCTCCTCTACAGCCTGCCCCTCCTGTTTGTTGCTATTGTAGGTCTGCTGGAGTGGGCGACGCAATTGCACTGGTGCCCCGTTGGTGCTATGGAGAGCAACAAACCTGATAATCAATAAGTTGTGACATCCACAGTTTGGGGCCCTTGGAGGTATTGCTGAACAAAGACTTCATTAAATGGAATCAATAAGAATTTAGACTGGGCTCTTTCTGTTGAATGTGTCATTGAAAAATAAATGTAGCTAAATTATAATTTATCAAAAAGAGTGTTATAAAATGATTTAGAGGACAACTACACACACACGCAAAAGCAAAAATTGTATCTTTTCTTGTAGATAATATTTGACTTCTAAATGTAGAGGATTGTGGTTGTGTTGTTCTGAAATTGTAAGAGCAAAAGTTAACATTTGCTAATGATAACTATTAGGGCCGAAAAATGTACAAAAGCAAAATAATACATACCTCTTGGTGGCCACAGGCTGCTGTTCCTGGTGAACTGCTCCAGCTTGACTCGACAGGCATCCTAACCTGGTCTCAGGTTTCTCAGTACCCACTTTGTCCAATGCCGTTCCACCACTATCCCAGGAAGTACAGGATTTTTGCACCTCCATTGCAGTCTTTGTCGTCTCTTTGCCAACCTGAAAAGACAAGGGTAAAAAATATTTGATAACTCAACTTGAGAGAGTATTCCTAACTCAAACAGGTTGGGGCCAGCCTTTTAAGATGCGTTTTGGAGCAGGGCCTTGTACACTTTGTCATACATAATTTAGTGTCACCCCTCCCTTCAGAGACCTAACACCTTAGTGTGGTTACTCTATTTGACATGCTATTTTAATTACAAAGATGCACGATCCCATGCATTGCAGTGCTTGCTGTGGCATTCTCGAACTGGGAAAAATCTCATCAGTTTTGAATAGTCTGATATGAATGGTAAACATCCAAAAATTAAAAGAGACGGTGGTCTAGTAGCGATCTTCCCAAAACAAAAACTAGAATTCAAAGGTTTATAGCAGTTTATACTGTGTTATTTACATCGCCGTCTCACGACTGTTACAGACATTAGTTGCTGTTCTCTCAGTGAATTAAACTGTCAAATTGTGTAGCAAAGACATACAAAATTTATATTTCTTTCCATGCTTTCTTTCCACAGAGACATACAAACACTCAAAAGGCTGGCCAAAGAATAAATCTATTCATCCGATGGAGATCAGTCTTCTTAACAAATACCTGCATGTATAAAGACTAACTTAAGCACAGCATGCTTAGAAGAAAAAAAAAAAGTAATCCAACAATTGCCACATCATCACAACAGCACTTCTTTTTAGGGCAAAGAAGCCTATTATTTGTACAATCTTCACACCTAGAAAGAGAGGGTTTAAACAACAGAACCTATTCAACGTAAAGATACATGCAAAGTCCATGCATGATGAAGGACAAGTCACTACTAAAGAACACACAAGACTGAACTTTGTTTAGTTTTGGAGTACAGTCAAGAATGCCAAACAACCAATATTGTTTTAACTGCAAGTCAGTACTAAAGGGTTCTTGAGTGCAGTGCAAATGACCTTCAACAAATGTCTTTAAGGTTGGTTAAAAAGACACAGAAACATGCAAGATCAACCCTTCTACTTAAAATCAAACCTAACAAAAATAAATATTAAGACATGGAAAATGAACATCTAACAGAAAGAAATAAGATGAGGGCATGATGTATGGCCAGTTTGGGCCCTTTGACACAGCTTATTAAAAGAAATGAAATGAAGGTCATGGATGAAATTAAGAGAAAGAGAGGCGATCTAAGAAGGAATTATGGGAGGGCCGGCCATCCTCTACCTCTTTCTGGAGTTGGGCCTTCTCTTTCTCCAAATCCAGGAAGACAACCTTCAGCATCCCTACCTCAAGTTTAAACTTTTCCATGTCCCCTTCCAGCTCTTCATCAGAAACACCTGGGATCGATGCTAAACATCTGCTTAGTGAGGAGGGGCGAGACTTGGTGAATTCCTCAGGATCCTCTTCTGAACTCCCATCGTTCTTCTCAGCTTCGTCTAGATTAGCAGTGTTGTCCTTCCAGATAAGGTCCAGATGTGGTTTCTGGAATGGCCCAAGTTTGGCCTCATCTTTTAAGAATGTGCTAGAGTCAACATCAGACACGGGTATGGTGCGATCATCAGTAAAAGCTGTGGTAACATGATCTATGCTGCCATCTCTCTGTGCTGTGGTGAGCTGTGGCAAAGGAGACCTGCACTCCTCCAGGACATCATCAGTGAGTAGACCTGACTCTCGACACATGCTGCTCTCACAGACCTGCGTCCTGTCCTCACAATCTGACTTGTCAGTTGATTCTGTCACAGAGTCCTCCAGTCCAGACTCCCTCTGCTCAGGTATGGGCAGAAGGACAGTACTCCTCGCTCTGGCCATGGGGCGCACAATGACTTCCCCTTCTTCTTCATCACTTGACTCTTCTTCTGCAGAAGTAGATTCAGCCATGGCCCGTTCTTCTTCTGTGATGTCTTCTGCAGGACATCTTGATTTAAGCAGCTCGCCAAACTTCTCCTTTAATTCACCAGCAACATTCTTGAAGGAGGATTTTACCTCCTTTTTCTCCACCTCTACCCACAGCTTCTCATAACGTCTCTCCCATGGGACATCATCACCCTCTCCACCTCTTTCTTCAGGACTGCGTTGATCTCTAAAGTCATTATCCTTTTCTCCACTGTCAGAGCCCACATGGCCAGATGGGTTATTTAGATCTAACTCACATGTATCTACTGCATCATCTTTCTCCTTTGATGACATGGGTGGACAAGGAAACACACAAAACAGACAAGACAAAAATGCAAAAACCAAGTTTGGACTAATATACACAATATTCAAATAAATATGGAGGCATTTCAACATTGCATTCTCATACCCATTCTTATAATGTAAGCAAATTATTTGTTACACTTTGAAACCTGTGATTTCTGGCACAGTAAAGATTTGTTTTGTCTAAACAAGTTGTCAAAAGTGAGCACAAGATATGCAACTGTCAGGTGTAGAGAATTTGGAGCTGTGTCCAACAATGGCAAATGCACATTTAAATATGTTTAACATAAACTACAAAAATTATCTCACTTAGAGGTTCCAAAATACTGCATTTTCACATTTCTTTAACTTGACAGTAATCAATGGGAAAACACAGATTTTGAGGATCCCCAAAGCCTTGACAAACAATGCCGTAAAGTAGATCATGTGATTAAATTTGGATAGCTTGTTTTTAATTTAACTCTACTTTGAAATATGCACATATTTACGGATAGCTAAGACTTGATGATGTATTTTAATTTCCCTGTGACTGGGACAAAAATGACTGAGGAATTAAAAATAATTCTGGGTATTTCTCACCTTTTCTTGCTGCTTGTCAGACTCTACATTACTTTTACTGTCTCTTCCCAGCTCAGGGGAACCTAAAGAGACAGAAGAGAGTCTTTATTCAGAGCACAGGGCATGTGCACACAAATACTGTATCTGTCAGCATACTTAAAAAAAACAGTGAGCCTTACCTGGTCTAACCGCTGCCTGAAGCTCAGCTGTGATTTGCAGCTGATTGTCAATTTTGGCTGTACTGCAAGAAGTTGTCAAATTGTCTGGTTCCCAATCTGATTCTGAATGAGAGCAAGTCAAAGAAAGAAAGAAAGAAAGAATAAAAGAAAGAAAGAAAAATATGCTGTAATAATGATCTTTGATTCAATGGTATATACATATGGCTTACTATGCCTTACCGTCTTCACTCTCTGGTTTCTGAAGCACCAACTTCCTTGCTCGAGGTTGGGGATGGGGTACGGGTTGAGGAGATGTGCTGGGCAGTCTCTTGTTGGAGCTGATGCTCCTCTGAGGTGTTGGGGGGGCTGCTGGAACAACGTCTTCATCCTGTTCTTTAACAGGTGGACTGGAACATTCTGGGAATTCCTCAAGTCCAGGGGAGGCCATTCTGCGGCCAGGCAGGGTTCTCTTACTGGTAGTACTGGCCGAGTCCCAGTCTGATGCATCTGTGTTATGAACACAAGAAGTTGTGGGTCAATGAACAAAATATGACATTGATGTTGCTGAGGGTAGGAGGTCAGTTTATGGTGGGATAACCACTACACCTGCATGACAATGTAAAAGATCTGGGATAGGCTGTTACGCTATTGCACTCTATCAAACTGAGGTCTCAAAGGAGGAACTAGAGCTACCAGATTTATATAGTTCACCTTATCTAATCAGCTAGTTTATGTTTACTGACCTGCTTTTTTAGCTTCAAAAAGTGCGATGACAGAAACATACAAGGGTAGTAAAGTCAGTGTTGCATGCAGATAGACCACTTTAATCAAGACAGACAGTAGCTCGCAAGTATTTGAAAATGAAGCCTTCATAACGAGGATATTGGGTGCTACTCTGTAGATATCAGACAATTCACTAGCAGTGATCCGTTAAAGGATGCATGAGAATTGGGTTTAGGGGCAGGCTGAGGCATTAGATGAACTCATTATTTCATTTTACCTTCAAGGTCATCAACATCACCCAGTCCAAGCTCTTCCATTAAATCTGTCAAAGAGAAACAAAGTATCATGTTAAATACAAAGAGTTCTTCTACAAACAAATTTCAAAATTTTAGACCAGCAGGAACCATGACGCTCCAGATTATTCAATTTACCTGTCTTTCGGTCTTTATCTCCTTCAAGTTTTCTCAAAACACTAAGTGGTTCCCATTTTGCCTTCTCAGTCTGGTAGAAAGGAAAAACATTGCTATTTGATTCCAACGAATCACAATTTCTTTTACCTTCTACGGCATTTAGTTGCTGAACCTACCTCTTTCTGTGTAGTATCATCTTTATCAACATGTTCGCCTCCATTATCACCATTATTGTTGTATCCAACTGCAAGAGACAAGACATGTCGGTCACGTCAACACAATTAACTGCAACTTCTTCCGTAAAAAACAAAACTACATTCTGATGAAGCTGGATGAGTTTGCCAGAACCTTGTAAAAAGCATTCACATGCAAATGAGCTCATGGTTAATTAGCATGAAGATACATCAAGCAGTTCCCCATTCTGGTTTTATTGGGACACAAGTTCAGCATCAGCCAAGAATGCTGTTAAGTGCTGTACTCACTTATTATTAATATTATATGAGCCAAAACCTGCTGAAACCAAGCAAGCTAAGAAGAACCTGTGGCACTTTGAGTCCCAAATTTGGGAAATGGGGTTCAAGGGTAGCAGGCAGGATGGAGTAGTGTATGCTGCATGCATTCTCTTATGGTGATCATGAGGTGATGGTCAGGTCTCTGGTATGGTTAACATGCTGTTCCTCAGACCTATGAGTCAAGACATTCATACCCATTCCCTGGCTGCCTCTTGGCCTGCCTACACTCCTCCGAGGCTCTAGCACTGTCATCCTATTGCCTCCTTCCCCTCTTAAAAAAGAGGGAATATAAAACAAGTCTACAAAAGAAATGTAACACATTGTTGGAAAGGCTGTTTTGATTGATGGAAATTACATTGTATTGCACATTCTACACCATATTTAGACTGAAAACAGAAAGCTTGTACCATTACTCACAGACAAAATTAATGCATGCATTAATACACTAAAGCACAGTTTTCTATGATTATGATTAAATAAGGTCACACCGTTTCTGCAGCATGAAATGGTGCCTGGAATGATTTGATTGTTTCAATAAAATAAAATAAAATAAATAAAAATAATAATAAATAAATAAATTTAAAAAAAAGGAATAAATAAAGTAGACCTACTTTCTTTAATCTCTTCATCAACAGTGGACATCTCTTCTTGATCCTGAGTATGCAAACTTTGTTTCTCTTCATGTGGCATATTGGGGTTTTCAGAGTGGGACTGAAAAAGAATAATCAATCTGTGAGAATCTGTACACCAAACATCTGATCCTACAAGGTATTCCAAAAACGTGTTTTTACTGTACCTCAGAGTCCCAAGAATCCTGGTCTTCCTCTCCCTTCTCTAAACCCAGCTCAGACAGGAAATCTATTTCAACAGATGTAGATTAATTACACTGATATGACTGAAAAGCAATGCAAAGCAATGTAGTTTCAGAGCGATACAGGATGTCTTGGATAGGAGTAACTTGTAACTGTCTGGGTCTCTCACAGTTTGATTTGATTATAAGTCATGGGGCTATGATTCAATTCAATACTGTTCTTGATGCATGTTTATGCAGTTTAATTTTTGATTTCCCTACATTTTATTATTTATTAATGTTTTTCTCCTTACCTCTTTTCTTATCTTTAGAGACTTCTGTATCAGGAACAGGTGAAGTGGTGTCAAGGGACTCTCCACTCTCTTCGGGTTGACCATTTTCATCCGAGAAATCTCCTTCCTCGTCTTGCACCTCATCTCTCTCCTCCTCTTTGTCATTATCATCCTCATCCCCAGTGGAATCTTCTTTCTGTGTAAGAAAAAAAAAGAAACGTTGTTTACTCATAACCATGCACTTTAAAACCTATTTCTACTAGTGCATGTGACCACAAGGCATCTATGATGAAGTACTAAGCAAACTGGGAACAATTACATGAAAACATGAAAGGTGATGAAAGTGTTGGCAGAGCTAGATGGCTTACAGAGGCCACACTACTTTCCAGAAACTGCTACAATACAACTAAAAGTACTTGTTGTCTTACTGTTTTACCTGAATGACAGGCTCGTCAATGTTTCTGAGCTCTTGACTTCTCATGCCTATGCTCTCTGCCTCATCAGGTGAGTCTAGATCAACATCATCAATGTCAGTCTGAGGTAACGCTTCATCAGACAATGAGGTCCCGGCTGAATCATGGCGTTGACCAACAGTGACATCATCTTTGATGGGAGGGCTTGAAAAAATCTTTTCCCTTGTTGGTTCTTCATTGAGGTCATCTGATGACACTCTTAACTGGGGAATGTCGGCACTTATATTTTCTAGTGGAACATATGCAGTTAATCTAGCCTCATGTTCATCATCTGACGTGTCGCCTCCATGCAGGCATCTATCGAGAGTGTTATCAGAATCATCTCCCACATCGGACGCTTTGACTGTGGCGCTGGCAAAATCGTAGTGCAGATTTTGGTCCTTGCTGTCAGAGTCCTCACTTGTCTCATCGTCTTTGCTAGGATTGTCTTTCTTAACACCCACCAGTTTTTCCTCCTCCAGCCTGTTATCCTCTGGAGATTCATCATTTCTATCAATAGATTGAAGAACCTTTTCATTGTCTTCATCTCCCTCAGCTTCTTCCTCTAACCTCTTGTCTACTGCACTTGTGGGCCTTGACTTTAGTGACAACGAATTGGTTGCTTCAGCATCCTTTGGCTTCTGATTTTCTGACTTATCACATTCATCTTCATCATCCCAACTACTATCATTGCCTTTCTCATTCTCTGAGTCTAATTTTCCTTCCATTTGTGATGACTGACCAATTGATTCAACATCATCGTTATCTAGTATTTGGTTTCCGGTTACTTTTTCATCCCCAAGTACTGGTGACACTGCAGGGGAGGGGTCATTTGACTCTTTCTCAAAACTTTCTTTATCTTCTTCTTCCCAAGAGCCATCAGAACGCTGCTGCTCTCTAATCTGATTTGCTGTTACAATATTTGTTTTAGAAACTGGTGACAGCACGTCAGCTTTAGTGAAGGGGCCATTATCGTTTTTGTCATTATTTTCAGAAGAAGAATCCCACTCTGATTCATCTACTATTGCTTTTGCTGTTCTGTTTTTGGATTGAGGAGTGCTCGTTGAACATAATCCCAAAGAGGACATAGGTTCATCTATCATTGGCTGAGGTGAGACATCTTTTGGACATGGTACCACTGGTGATGAAGAATCCCATGAAGTATCTGGGTGGTCTTCATTTGGTTGAGGTAATGTGCATTTCGACTGCAGGGTTGCTGCTTCTGGTTGTAAATCTGATGCTTGAACATCACTTTTCTGATCAAGCATCTCCTTGTTTACCTCATCTTCTTTGGGTAGGTCAATGTCACTGTCCTCTAATGAGGAGCCCCATGAGGATCTGTGTTTCTCTTTTTTGAGAGCTTCTTTGTTTGATCCAGCATCATCTTCAGCATTAGAGGAACCGTCTGTATTTTCCATTCCATCCTCGGGCAAATTTCTTTGATTAGCGAGTACTGTGTTGCGACCAAATCCCCCTCTTTGATTATGCTCTTCATCTTCGCTGTCATTCCACACTGTATCCCCGCTGTTTTGTTTTTTGCTCCAGGAGTCATCATCATCATCATCATCCTTTTCCATTTCTCTTTCAAACTCTTCCTCCTTAACCTCAGTAGGTGAACAAGATTCTGTGCGATGTCTGGATGGTGTGGGGCCTCCTGTTGAACCCATGTCTGAAATTCTGTTTGGGTCTGATGACCATATGCATTTCTTCCCAAGGCTGTCATCTTCATCAGAAAATTTAGATTCTACCCTGACGGCTGACACGACACAATCCTCCTCTACATCTAATGTCACTGGCATTGCACAACTTGTTGTTCCAGCTGAGCAGAAAATATAATTTTTTTGAGACTCTGTTGTGGCATCTTTCTCTGAGGCATCTACATTCTCACCTACAATACCAGGACTAGTTTCACTGTTGTTAGAGATGTCAGTACCAGGTATGTGTTGAGAATCAACACTGTCAATAACCTTAAGGGCACCACTAACAGAGGGTTTTTGTATAGCTTCAAATTCAATAGTGTTGGCCCCGACAGAAGCCACACAGTTGTCATTGTCCTCCTCCTCACATTCATTCTCTTCTTCCTCCTCTTCCCCATCATCATCATCATCATCCTCCTCTTCACTTTCCTCATCATCATCCTCCTCCTCATCATCATCATCATCATCATCGTCATCATCTTCTTCTTCTTCCTCCTCCTCCTCCTCTTCCTCAGAGTCCTCAGCTTCTGGGCTTCCCTCTGACCTTGCTTTACTACTTGAAGGCTGCTCTGAGTGTGTGCCTTTCTCCTGCTCAGTTGCACTGTCTGCTCGTTTTAAGCATTTGGGAGAAAAATAGAAGGAGAGAAAGATGTCACAGAAATGCAAGTGGCAACGCTTCAACACCAATATTTTACCTTTCTGTAGCTTGGAAGAGGGCTAGAAGTCATCTGGGGTGCTTTGGAAAGGAAGGACATGGGAGTGGGATCTACTGGGTGCTGCAGAGCTTTGCTGGCTGGTAAAGCCTTTGGGAGGGATGGGATTCTCTGGACTCTATTCTCATTCTCTGGCTCAGATTCTGTACCGCTCAAGGATCTATCAGGCAGTGCAGAAGCTACAGGGCAGGCAGGGATAAAAGATTACTACCAAAAACCACAAACTATGGTGGGACAGTGAATAAGGTTAAAATATTCTCAGTACCTTCTCCCGTTTTAGATGCAATCAGTTTCGTTAGGTTTACTCTCCGTTGTTTCTGAAAGACAGCAAATCAAATGAAGGCCAGAACAAAATTTAGGAAAAACACACTTTACAAGGACAAAAAGTAGCACCAACCTTTTCTATTAAAACCGATTCACCATCATCTTCTGATGAAGGCCATTCATCCGCAGCACTTTTTGATACCCTGAGGAGGGAAGAAGCACGGTTTGAGCCGGGAAGTCAATTGTAATTATAAGTTGCAGATCACGAGAAGAATATTGTGCTCACCGACTTAGTGACTCCGACTGAGAATTGTCTTCAAAATCTGCAACAAAGCAGAGGAACTTATTTTTTAGCTGATCAACACTCAACAGCCTCATCTGAATCAATTTTTATAAAATGTAGGTCCTATTTTAATATTAAAACTGTCAAATAGCAAGATCTTGAGAGCAGCTAAATCTTGCAGAAAGCAGAAATAAAGCAGAAAAAGCATGGTGCATAAAGCACTACAATCTAAGCAGCATAAACTCCTGAAAACAGAAGTAGGTTGAGTATCAGTCCTTAGTAACTGTTAATGATCTTTACTGGCAAGAAATTGACAGCCTTTGACTGATTTTGCTAACAAAGCTCATCTAAGCAAAGTGATACCTCCCCCTGCTTCATTTGCTCCATGCTCTAGATCCAGTCAAGAGGTAATGCATGAGGAATAAATGAAATAATCAAAGTCAATAATGAACAGACACAATAATAACATCCTCACACCACTTTCATTACAAAACTTATCTCCCTACCATCTTTGTCAGTGGCTGGTCCTCCCAAAGAGAAGCCTGCTTCACCGTCTTGGGAAGGACTGCCAAGCAGCGTTTTCTTCTTCTTTTTGCTTGAACCTTGATGTAATAGGGACTGCCCATCGTTCCTCTGGGTACTGTGCTCAATGATCAGGAGGGAACAACTACAAGAGAGTCAAGACACTGAAAATGTCATAATGTCATAGGCCTTAACGTGCTCCTGAAAGTTCAGGTGTGTAAATGTGCTGAGAATGTACAGGGAACTAAGACTAAAACTGTAAAAAATAGATTCCTAATGAATAAAATCAACCTCGAAAACAAATGAAACGACCCATTTGAAGGATTTGGTTGTTTGTTTCAGTTCTGTGTTCCACTCACGCACCACCAATACATGAATTACAGAGCAAATACCACTCTAGGAACATAACTGCAAAGAAAAGAAGCATGCTTACGGATGATGCCCGTTCATCACTGCGTAGTCATCAGCTGACCATCCTTTGGTATCCTTTAGTGTTATATTTGCGTCATTCCGCAACAGCAGCCGCAACATACCGATTTGTCCATTGCCAGCAGCTATCATTAATGGGGACCTGCAGGTAAAATAAATGATAGCATCATGACCAACTTTAAACAATGAATTCAGCAACATTAAGATTATAAGACGTGTATCACACAAATGTGTCATTGTTTAGTACTGACCTTTGGTCTTGGTCCATAAAATTCACATCACCACCTTCCTTGAGGAGGAACTCAGCCATCTCGATATGGTCCTCACGGACTGCCACAGTCAAGGGTGTGAATCCCTCCTAAAAATTAGATCACAGTCAACAACCTCATTCATTAGACAGGTGCCATCAGAACAGCAATACCTCATTGAAGGCCAAATATCATAGGTGGCAGTAACATTTTGATATTCTATTTTTAATATCCTTCTTTATTTACAAGATTTTCACTGTAGCCTATAGAAACACATCACTGAAAACGAAAGATTTATCCAGACACATAATAAGCACGACACATCTTTCTCACAGCAAACACTTGGACTTTTCATAGAAGGACAAGCACAGTAAAAATATTAACATTAAATATTAAGTAAGTAAAAATATTTATGATGGCTCTGTTCTTTTTTGACTTGCCATGGCTGGTGTACCATTTGTGGTATAAAACCAGCAGACAAAAAGAGGTCCTCCCCTAATGGCAAAACTTGGTTATTGCAATAAAGACTGTTATTATGTTAATATGAGCTGTGATTGCAAGATAACAGGGGTATGTCAAATATTGTGCAACTCATAGCATCTTGGCTGGATATACAAATACATCTGATAACATTACACTAACTGAAGATCATCCTGATGTTTGGCCTAAAGCTGAGAAATTATACTGTGGTAGAAAAAAAACCCATAAAAACAGAATCACCTTATTTTGTGCATTGACGTCAGCCTCATGCTCCAGCAGCAGGGCAGCAGTGGAAATGGATGGGATGTTTGCCGCTAAATGTAGGGCTGTATTGCCATTGATGTCCACCAGGTTAGGCTCGGCATGATTCTCCAGCAGTATGCTCACACAGCGCTCATGCTGGCACTGCACTGCCTGATACAGTGGAGAACTGACATGAATGCAGAGGCCTGAACAAAGCTTGAAACAATGTATGAGGAAAGCAGCCAACTATGCTCCTCACAATATATTAACATTAAATGAAGAATCACTCTGAGTTGGAGTCTCATCATCCAGGATTACCTTCATTAAGGCGGATCTATTTTGATTGTCGCATAGGTTAAGCTTGGATTTGCTCTCAACGAGGAATTGCACCACCTCAACATGTCCACTGGCACAGGCAATATGAAGTGCAGTTCTGTAAAAGTAAAGCAGAGTTTGTCATTGTTCTTACTGAAACAATTCCACTGACCTTGACATGGATTTTTACAGCTATTTTAAACCTAGGGCTCACTTTGCTAGCCCCTCTATCCAAACAATGTATTGTTTTCAAAGTTCCATTACTTCACTGCAGGGCCTGACATACTATATTTCAATGATGTTTGGAGCACAGCTCTTCCATGCAAGGGTTCTTTAATCATGATCATCATTACTACATTACATTCATTTGACAGACTTTTTGTTTGAAGCGACTTACAATTAAATTAATTTTGCCAAAAATAGGGAATTTCCTTTCAGAAATAAAATTGTGTGATAGTTATCGTTATGAAATTTCCATTCCAATCCTTACAATAAAACATGTTTTAGAATGTGTAAGGCTTTACATTTCAATTGGTTTGATAAATATTGGTTAACGGAACATTTCACAGATACTGACAAGGTCAACTACTATTTTTTCCTACTGCAAATTACCAAATTACAGTAAATTACCTCAAGTACTCCACATACACCACTCAGTTACTTCTGACACATACTAATTGTAAATGGTAACTAGATCCTACCTTGAAACATAAGTAGAAAAGAAACAATGGGGTATCACGTACATTTTACTTGATGCTTAAAATAGCTGGTAGTTCGCTGTTCATAGTTAAAATACTGGACATCACTTTACCACAACTCAGCTCTACTATACAAAACATATTCCATACTGCATACCATACTCAACAATATACCCTAGAGCTGCTACATTATCATTATGTAAATAGAATTGTAATAATATTTTTGAAAAGTTTTTTGATTTTACATAATCGCTAGAATTAAGGAGATCCGTCTGCATGGCGCCCTTTATCTGTGTGGGGACAGTCCAGGAAGACTCTAATACACTAATGAAACAGTGGAATAAAAGAGGCTCCAAAATAATGTGTTAAAGGAGATATAGACAAGAGTATAAGACAGATAAAGAGATCATGACATTTTATTAAACTATTCATGTGGACTACATTACTAAGGTGTATTGTAGACAGCAATGAATCCAGCAAAGACAAACACTTTCAAGGATATGACAACAAGTGCTTTAACCCCACTTACCTGTTCTCCTTGTCAAGTTGATTGATATCATTCTTTTTAGCAAGCTGCTTCAGCTTTGCCAAATCACCCACTGAGGCAGCCTTGTGAACCTTCCCGAGGTCCTTTTCTTTTAGTTCATAGCCGACAGAAAGTACACTCCCACTGTCAGGAGTACCGGACGGGTGTTTCTTTTTCTTAGTAAAGCTGAATATCTTCTTCATTGTACACGGCAGCACAACATTGCTTTTGCACCGTCACTACCTGCTACTCATCTGGTGCTGGAGGATCACCACAGGCGGCTCTCCCATCCCTAAAAATAACATGACATACAAAGCGGATTAGAAGCCTATAAAACCGTGCTGGGAACACTGCGGTGTTGCTTGATATAAGATATAACTAACGTTAAGCACCACAAATACTGTTCCTCACACAGTAATATAAAGCTTAAAGAGGTAGCTGTAGCGCATATACGGCATAGAAACCAACTACATATGTAGGGAGGCAATACTCATAACGTTTAGTATCTAATTACTTGCTGTAGCGTTAGGTGACGGTAAAAACACAGCTGTCACGCTAACGGCAGCGTTTAAGTAAGATAAAGCCTAACTAAGCTCATTTTCTTGACCATACCTTACACCAGCACGTGCTCGACGTCATTTGGCACCTGGGCTTGGCAATACATGTTAGCGTTTCATTAGTACACCGATTTTGATGCGATTACGATGCACAGAACCGAGCAAGTCCTAATAGGGTAACGCTACTCGGCGTTGTTTATACGGAGGTAGCTACTTGGCGTTATAGCTTGTGGCTTGTTACCATGGTAACTGACTGTACAAATGGTATGCTAACGTAACTACGAGAGGTTATCCTATTTACTAAAGTTGAGAATTTTATTTTGTTTTATTTATTTTTTTTTTGTGCTATTCCGAAATACACACTACTCAGATCCATCACTACCACGTCAAAATAAAAAAGGCGTACGTTTTGGTCAGTGTAAAACCTACGCTTATCTTCGGGATGGTTCGTTGCCTGGCAACGTTAGCTTCAGTTGGCTCCGCGCTGCGCCTCCCACGTCGTCACCTCGCAAATGATGCAAACCGCCACGTTTAAACTGGGTTTGCGGCAGAGCCGAGCACAGCGGGGTTAACGAGCAAGACTCGTTTCAGGTCCAAGGCACTTGCGCTGGGCTCGTTAGCGAACGCCAACCGAACGCTAGGTGAAACAAACTTAACCCTGCTAACTCAATGCTAACTAGCAAACGCTAAAAATCAAAGCCGAGAGGGGTATTACGTTACTGAGAACGATAACTTCGAGACGAATACAGATGAGGTATGTGAGGGTATAATACGCTAATTCAGGTAAGCATGTGTGTAATTAACATTAACTCAAACACTAACCTGTTGATTGTCGGTGTCAGACCACTATCAAAGAGCTAAAGCTAAAGGACGTAGGCTCAGAAAAGCATGCTGGCTGTTGGGTTTTCAACGATCCAATCAGAAATGAGTTTGAGGTAACGATTGCTTTCACTGACCAATAGGCGGCTTCAGTGTGTGTAAACGGTTGAAAAAGGTTGGTTTACAAGCCACGGAGGGTTGTCTGGAAGAAGAAGCCTTGTTGTGTAATGGCAAATGTTTCCCACTTGGTGGTAACATTTGTCTTGAAATCATAAATGTTTGCCAGCGCTAACAGGACCTTCAATTGCAAAAGACAGTTCCGTACATTTTCTCTTTGTCAACCCAATTAACACTTTGGCATATAGTAGAATACCTTTCTTATGTTAAAAAGATAATATGCTCATTTAAAACAACAAACAGACAGTAAGCAGACGGGCTCAAAGACTTGTGGTTGTGGCAGAGATCAGACCTTGACTTATTTATTTTTTAATCTGTAAGCCAGTGTGTTTTCCTAAGTGATTTGAGGGATGGGGTGGGGGTGGAGTATGAGTATGAGTATGGGATAATAATTATTTGGAAATAATAGCAAATGACTAAGTAAGTTCTTTGTGAATCCAAAAGAGATTACTTGGACCTGCAGCATATACAAAGATAAGAGTTTTCAATTACTTTACATGCAGATGTAATACTAACTGAAAGTTGTAGTGTTGATTATATGCTCCAAATAAGATCCATCCTCATCCTCCTCCATCCACGTAACACATGTAAGCAACAAGCAGAGAGAAGAGTGCTGATGATTATTAAGTTGAGGTTAATTTAAGCCATCCAAGTGAATTGCATTATTGCTTTTCACAATTGCTCGGACCTTCAGTAAATGCTTGGATGATGTTCATATTTGAGGTCCAGGACAGGGATCCACAGTCTCACGGTTCTGTCAGCTAATGTTCTGCTTTTATTGTTGAATCTCCTATTCATCATGCATTTGATTCTTGTTATTTTCATTATTTGCTATCATGTTGTTTGCAGAATGGGATGTTTGCTTCTTTGCATATGCATGTACTTTGGTTACCAGACAAGTGAGAATTGTGCTACTGTACATAGTAAGATATTTCAACTTCTGAGTCCAACAGTGAACACAATTACAGCCCTGACAGGATGAATGCACAACAAGACCATAATGTGACTGCTAAATGTCCACCTTTAAAAGTCATTTAAATAAGGGTTGATAATTGTGGCTAAGAATCTATCTATAGCAGGATGTGAAATAAAAGCCAGCCCTGAATGGTTTTGTTCAGGTGTCGTATAATATTATAACTTAATTAGAATTATAGTAGAACAAAATGGCTCTGTGATACAAATCATTAAATTGGCACAAAGTTCTTTCACCTCCTCTGGAGCACAGCTGCTCAAAATTGCTATGTGCTACAACCGAACATGTGGTAACAGCACTGTAAGGAATGAACCATTATGCCTCAGTGCTGTAAAGCAATGTTACATTGTCTCAATTGAGGACATTTTTTATTGTGGGTTACACTTCCAAGAGATTCAGAGATTTAGATTAGACAAATTAGACACATTTCCCACCCACAGTTTGGGATGGTAAGAAATTTCTTATTGATATAAATGATGTAAAAATAAAAAGTCACTTTATTTGTCACATAATACTCAATGAATTAATACTATAGTAGTTTGACAAGGTATACTCACTACAGTTTCCCCTTTTATACTGTGAGATAAGTTTGAAAGCTCTGGAAAAAGCTAGCAAATGAACCTTGAGTTAAGATTTTTTTTCAAATATTTCCAAGTGAAGAAAGAACATTCACTCTCAATTACTACAATATAGTATTTGTGTTATGTGTTAAAAATGCATTGCAATAGAAATAAATAAAATATTAAAATGTAAAAATAAAAGTAATAGAAATGCAATGTATTTCTTTTCCCCTAACATATTGCCTAACATTTCTATTGCATAGAAATACAATATGGGATGTTGTACGTGAACACCTCATACTGTAGGACCATACCACCACCAATTGTTGAGGGATGCTTGAATTGTGCACTGCGAGCCCATTGTGATCAACCGCCCTGTTGTGAGAGGCAATATCGAGTTAACACCCAACACCAATCCATGCTTCTGATGTCGTGATTTGCTGGAGTTTGGGATATTTTCGAGCCCTTAAACAATGAGTCAGAGTCATATTTCAATTCAAATGCCAGGTGCCTGTTATATGTGAAGCACTAACCAATCTTTGTGACAGCACATTGTCAAGATGCCGGGCATATCATACATGAAATCAAATTAAATGATAAGAATAGCAAAATATGTTAATTTGATTCTGCAACAGCTTTGGTTAATATAAATAATTTTTTGGAAGTGTCATCATTTTGTTGTGTCATTAGGCATAAGATATCGTGATTTAAAACACAATAAAATGTTTACTTAACACATTGTAGAGTTCTATAACACTGCTTTTTAAAAATGTAAAAATTCCATTGTAGATTTAAATTGTCCAGGTAGATTTGCTGCCAGTAAATTCAGTCCCATACTTGAGAGTCCTCAGTTCTGTTAAACAGATGTGCTGGCATTGACCGTCATTATTATCCTCCAATTTACGCAACCTACAGGCGAATAATGGAATTCACTGAAGTCTTTTACGGTATTAGTGTTGACATTAGAAGTCATGACAAGTTATTTGTGATGTAATAGACATAGGCTTCATACTACAATAAATCCCCCAAAATCCACCTGTAAATCATAGTGTTTTGGTGGGAGAGCATCATCAAATATTGACTCATAGGCTATGAAAGAGACAACCACCTCCACTAGAAAGCTTGCATTCTTAGATATACCCTACTGCACACCTTAGTCCTTCAATCATCTATTCATTTAAGGTTTAGTAAGTATGATATTTAAAGTCAATTACTTAGTAATTAAATCTTTTTAAAGGATTAACTTGTAGGAGTTACTGAGGGAAAATTCTAAGCAACAGAACAATATGATCTAATCTGCATGATCTTTATTTGATGGACAAGAGCTGACACTACAGCAACTTTTCATGTCAAGTCTGGATTGTGGATGACAAGGAATTATCCTGTTTTGATCCCTCTATTCTTCTGCAAAGTTTTGGTGTAATACAGAGCTTTCTAAGCCCCCAATCTTTGTATAGACTCTAGACTGTGTCCTCTGTTTATTGCAACAGATAACTACTCTCTAGACTCTAGAGAGTAGTTATTTTGTTAATGTCACACTCTTGTTCAATTTGTCACTTACTCTGTTTGGACCAATTACACGTCTCACAGTGTGGCAGGTGTATCTGCGGTAAGAATGAAGACTATGCACTTATTCTTCTGTGGTCTTGTGCTCTCTGTTATCATTCTTGATGAGACACACACATGCACACACACACAGATGTACCTCATTGACACACATCTTGGTCTTGTCTCTCCTCCTTAAAGTGAATCTTTCACTGCAGGTGCACTAACTATATGTTCACAGCTCCTCATCCTTAATCACTACCTATGTTCTCAAATTGAAGAGGGTTTGTTTCAAAGCCATCCAGCCATCACCCTCAGATGTCCTTTTGTGTCTGGTCTACCTTCACTGAAGGTGTGTGATTGTGATTTGAAGGTCTAAGGCTAAAAAAAAAAATAGAGCTTCAAGGCTAAGGGTTTATTTAATTAAATCTTAAAAACAAGAGAATTACAGTGATACCATCATCATCCACTATTAACAAGAAAAGATAGGATGTATCACATAAATTATGAAAAACACCAATAAATGTTCAGATTCATGCCATCCATAAGAACCTCTTGTAATACTTTCTAATACCAGAAGCTTCAGCCTGTCACTGTGTTCAATATGTCACTCCACAATATGGGTTTGTGCAGAGGATGGCTCTTACCCTTCATAATCCTAAAGCATATATTGTACACTCCATCATTGAGCACTATAGAGTTCACCATCCTCTTTGTTGCCTGCCTCTAGGCTCTTCAGGATGCTTTATTTATTCCCTCAGTTTTATTAACATGTCCATCCTGTCCTAGTACATAACAGACATAAAAAACATCCTAATTATTTCAACAGTTATATTAGCTTATTCAAGATTCTTTGCATAGCATAGACATGCAAAGAATCAGCTTACAGCTTATCTGTAATATGATTGATGTGGTCACTCAAAGTCAGTTTATAATTAAAAACTGCACCAAAGTATACCATATGAAGTACAGTGATTTACCTGAACCAGTAAACTTAAACATAAACACACTGTTCTCCTCTCTAGTAAATTTGATCACCATTGACCATATACTTTAAAGGCAATATAATCTGCAGTACACAGTGTAACAAGACTATGTAGTCCACGCTCACATCTCTGTCAGGCTATACTAAGGCACAGCAGTGCTTTGAGCTAAATGCTAACGTCAGCATGCCAACATGCTCACAATTATAATGCTAACATGTTAGCAGGTATGTTTACCATGTACACCATCTTAGTATATTTGCTAATTAGCACAAAAAGTACAGCTAAAGGCTATGGGAATTTTTGCAGGTATTTGGTCATAAACTAAAGTATCAGACAAATGAGAATTTTGAACTGATGATCGCACTAGATGAAAAGTCACCAACGTCATTAGGAGTCATCCTCTGGGAACCATGAATGTCTGTACAACATTTTGGGAGATAATTCACTGGATAAGTGAAAACCTTGACCTACTGTTGGCGCTAAATGAAAAGTCAGGGGATCACAATCAGTATGATTCATTCTCTGAGCACCATGGTTATCTGTACCAAATTTAATGACAATCCATCTGATAGTTGCCAAGACTTTTTACTAATAAATAAAAGTGTCATCTTCATGGTGGTGCTAGAGGAAAAGCCAGGGCATCACCAAAGTCAGTAGGAGTCACCCTCCTCCAGCCTCTAGTTTGGCTAAAAAGACAGGATGAGATGACTCCCATACCCCCCTCTACTTCTAACAACTCTGTCTGATTCAGCCACAGGATTTATTTTAATGTACTTAAACAAATTCAATACAAAGTACACAAGAGTACTCAGAGTTCATGACTTTGCATTAAAAAAGGTAAACAGGACATGGGTTGCATGCCAATCTCACTTAAATTTCTTCATATACATGCTTGTTTAAAGTGGCCAAATATATATATAAAACATCCTAAACAAATTGAGCTATTCCATTTATCTGATAGTGTTTATACAGCTTAAACATTAGTTTAATAGAGTTCCATCCTGTTCGCGTCATGGGAAGACGCACATGTTTTCATGTCAAAAACACTACCCCACTGATGGGCCCGAGCACTGCCTCACAAGACTCAACTTTTTCTCACAAGAAGCTAATCAACACCAAATTGACTGACAGTCAACAAAAGGCCCCTCTGCAAGAGCTGTGAAAGGTGTTAGTGTTAAGGGTGGATATGAGGCTTGGGAGAGAAAAAAACAAACATTCACATGTGAATTCAGGATCAGTAACCTTTTCAGTCATTTACAGTTTTCGCCCCCTGAGTGAATGGTGAGGCAATACAGGAAATGGAGCCTTGGGGGTTGTTTTTGCCTACATTAGTGGCAGATTATCTAGAAATGCATCTCAAATATAGCATCTTGGATTGAGTATGCGCAAATAATAAGTCTTGTTCAATATTCATTAATCTTATATCATCTTGCTTTATGTGCAGATGAATTTCTCTCCTTCATAGGGAGAGTGATTCTAAAGACTAGACTACATGCCTAACATTTTCTTGATGGTACATGAGTGTGGGTAAGTGACATTAAACTGGAAGTTGGGAAATAAACAGGGGCACAATATTCCCATGGAGCTGCCTTTTGGTCTCAGGCAATTGGGCTTAAAGCAGGAAGTCAATGATGTCCCTTATCTGGACCATCTGCTGTTTGTTCATCAGAGAGCTGATGTCATTCATGTTGGAAGGCATTTTGTGGTAAGGTTAATTAAAACAACTCAAGTGGCTTAAATTTAGGTCACTTCATTTTTAGCTCAGGATGGGGCAAGCTTTAAGGAAGTTCATGTAGAAATATCCCCTTCCACAAATTGTCTCGAATCCATGGAAGGATATACTATGAATACTCATGCACACGACGTGTGGTGAAATGCAGGGCAAAGATTCATCTGGGTTTATGAAATTAGAGCAGTGCTGCCAGGGAAAAAGCTACGTCAATACTTTTCCAGGGAAATGCTAAAACTGCTCTTCTTTGGCACCAGGGGAAGCATGTTGGATCAATGCAATCGGCTCTTGCTAGATCAAAAGTCTTCTGGTTGTGTATACAGTAACTGTACGTGAGGGCCGGGAAAGAGTTTTGGGTTTGACTCACCACATTCATCTAATTTGATAATACCCCTTTTTGAATCATCATCTAATCATAGCTAAACCAGGTTTGTGGTAAAAAAAAAAAAAATAAATAAATAAAATATATATATATATATATATATATATATATATATAAAGACTTCATAAAAATCTGACATTTCAAACTGCTTTTAGCCCTTTTACTACATATGTCACTTAACACTTGAACTGACACTTCCAATTTGTTTTATCACTTCGCTGCAAATTATTTTTTAATTCCATTCAGTGCTTACACTGACCCTTGAATTTCTTTAAACATTTTTACTGCCACCTTCAGCCACACCTTTAATTTCTTTAAGGGCTTCATTTCAAACTATTACTCAAATACATTTGAAATTTGAAATACATTTTCCTCTAGTGGACTACTATTATTAAACATTAACTTTTTTATGTTCACAAAGAACTGGAGGTTATGCAATTACTTACATCTAATTACTTGTTTACTTTGACCAGCATATTTTAAAAATTAATAAACACATTGGCATGACATTTACTGTGCATACTGAGGATCCCAACAGGAAAATACCAAAAGAGTTTGGTGACCCTATGAGCTTTTTTCTTGCACTGACATTAGCCCAAACTCCATTATTCAAATGAACAGACATGAACATTTTATTTAAGACAGCTATTGACTTTTGAGACCCATTGACCTTTCCTATAGTGCCATCACCAGGCTACCTTTCAAGGCTGGAGCCTGGAGTGGTGAACACACACACATCTGCTGTGTTCATTCATGCACTCAACTTAAATTTTTATATTTGACCTTTCCCTGTGGCCCCAGCATCAGCGCAAAGTTTTGGCTCCCCTTATGGGAGTTGACTCTAGCCCTCACTACACTCTACCTTGTTAGTCTATCTTGTTCTATTTGGAGGACTAAATTAAGTCAATGTTTACAGCATGTTTGCAAGATCACAACCTAAACACAGGGTAGCTTATATTTGCTGTTCATTCATGATCCAAAACATGTACATTATATTCAATATTTCTGGGAAATTGGCAATTTTCGATGAGCAACTCGCAAGTCGAGTCAGGTTTGTCCAGGTCTGTAGAAAAATTGAGAAGGACATGATTTTACACTGCTCAATACAATTATGACATAGTAAAAGTGGTGCATGTAGCAGATAGTGTTGAAAAAGTGCTATATAACCGAAGCAAACTTTTCTGGGATAATAACAGTCACCTAAATGCTTGTTCACTTGCCCTTACATACTCCCTAAATATTCTGTTGCATATAATTGTTAATGAATTATTATAGTGATTTTCAAAGCTCATGTTTCCCTTTTATAGTAATTTAAAAAAATAAACAGAAGCTGAGTTTCATTTCACACATGCTTGGATTACTGAAGCAGGTGTCAGCAGAACATTTATCTCTTCATGCAGGAGTGTATTTCTTTCTGGCCTGAGTACTCGGCGCAAAAGACATTCAAAACTGCTAACTGCATTCCCAAGATAAGTGCCAACACGGCACAGTTCATTCTCTGAGCAAATCAATTATCACAGCAAACAAACAAATTGTTATCAATGCAAGAACATTCCTCCAACAAAAACAAGTTAATGTGACACTGTGTATGCAAATTGGGAATGAATCGAAATAATTAAATGAAGTTCACTCAGCATGTGAATGTGAAATGTGGCCAAAAGAACTTTCCAGGATATTATTTATAAACTGCAAGTGTGAAATGTGAATGTGAAGGTTTAAGGAGATGATTGATGAATTTAAGAACTCATATGTTTCTCATGTCACTTCATACATTTAATTCAGTATTTCAACAGCTTTTGCTGTATTTTAACAGCAAAAGCTATCTTCCAAAGATAATGAAAGCAGTAAACAGAACTTGGATCTGTGATGTTTGAGGTGTAAACCTGGGAGCTGGGTAGAAGACTCAAAGACTCAAATGCTGTTTGAGCTTCAACACCCCCAAAGATCCTAGTTTTATAGCAGCAATAACCAGCAGAAATCTGGAAAAATCATCTGATTCACCGGGGAACCTTTCGTATTTATTCGCCCACACATCATTTAGTGACATTTAGTGTAAAATGTGTTATACTCACTGTTGCTTAAATACAAAAGTAAGGAATTAAAGTTCAAGCTGCTCCAACGCTCAGAGGTAACCTGAGGTAAAAGCCATGAGAACATTTGTCATTCTCTATTTAGTTTGGAAGTACATCTTTGCTATGTCACGATCCATAACATGTTAACTTGTAAATAAATATTTAATCTTTGATAGTCAGTGTGAAAATTATTAACATGCTTTGTTTATTAAGGCAGACTTGCAGCCAATTCTGACACAAAGAATTGTGGAGATTTATTTTAATATCATATTCACAGATGTCTGACACCTGGCATACAGAGTGCAGTTCACATGAATGGGGTTAAGGAGGACAATCTTTGTTTTGATTTTTTGACAACATGTGATGAGGTAAAACCCTGTGGCTAACAGTTTACCAGTCAGTGAAAGCACACACGATAAAGATGGAATTATGCAATACTGATGCAGTGAAAGGTTTGCAGTTCAATAAAGGTTGTGCTATCTGAAGCTGAAATGGTGTCATGCAGACGTGACTGATGGTGTTTACAACATGTGTTGCTGAGCTATCTCACTGTGCTGCAGGAGGCTGTCCAAAGAGTGATGATGAGAACCAGTAGCAGCTATGTTGGGTGGTATCAGGTATACCCTGCAGAATTAGGAGATTCAAACACTTTGAACCTCTTCCCGGCAATTCCTCTCTGGAACATCCTGACCTAAACTCTGCTTTGTTTCTAAAAGGCGTCTGTTTTCTTACACACGGTTACAACATTTGTGCAATCAGTCATTTTAATGCGAAAATGTGTTCTTTTGTTTGAATTGTATTGCAGACATAGCCAGGTTAACCAGCTAGGAGGTGCCGGGGCAAACATTTGCTATCAGTCCCCTATTGGCCCTACACATGCAACCCCAATCTACCGCCCACTGTGCATTGTGTATGTGCCCTGCTTCTTCCAATTTTGAATTACAGTACTGTGCACACGGAAGATTATAAATACCAGCTCCATTATTTCCAGAGACCAGTATTTCTATATGCTGGAATAATACTACCTTACCTGGTCACAAGATTTCTGTTTGACCAAGTGAGCACCATATAAACTAAAATTAGAAAGGTTGTAAAACTAAAGTTCATTTCTTTTATTTTTGTCCATTAAAGAGCTGTTCTGGACCTTTTGATCATGCCGCACCATCTTCATCAGCACATGGATCTTGCCCAGTTGTGATGGAATTCCAGATGTTCGTCCTGTCCACGTTGACTTAAAAGTTGAAGTTCAAAGTTCGTTCTTGACCTCCATGACAACTTGGCAGACTCCATCTGCTGATGAAGATGATGTGGTATGATCAAAAGCTCCAGAACAGCTGTTTAGAAGTGTGAATTGTGAGTGGATATTTTAAAGCCTGTTGATTTTACATGGGAGGGTAGCAGACCACTGTGCCCCATACTTAGCATTTCAATCATCTTTGCATGATAACAATACGCTGTCCTTTGGGGAAAATGTATTTTTTAAATGGAATAGGATTCATTTTTTGTTTATCTTTGATTAACTTTATTCCTCTCCAGTGACTTGGGTATAGAGTTGTAACCACATTAAAAGCAGCAGCATGATCTTTTTATTATAAGAAAACATTATGCACACTTGCCTGGCAGAAGCATGGTGGCCAGCATGAGTGAGGTAGGAAAAGGCAGGAAATAGTAACATGAGCAAAGTCAGCTATATTGGTGCAGATGTCTGAAACTACATGAGCACACGCTACAAAATATAAGGTTTATTTTCCTTTAACATAAAGTAGGCTTCTTGGTTGAGTCTAAAACAATATTCCTTTCATGCAGTGAAATTTTTCAATCTGATCTGATGGCCAGATGTGCTTTTTTCATTCCGTTCAATACGTAAACATTGTCTGCTGGCAGCATACATTTAAGCGCTGTGCATTGACGGGTTAGTGTTATTTCAATTTATGAGGCATCCATGGGGTCAGTGAGTAAGACCACAAACATGGGTGTATATTTTCTCCACCAATCGGGGACACCAGGGATGAGTGCTGCTGCTGTAGAAGGAAAGGAAATCACCCCTGTTTTTTTGGACTCCTCCGTCGATAAATGAGGGCCATTGGTTGGAACATCTGGAAAGGATTTGCTTGTTTCTCATCGTCTGCTCGGCTGGGAACCTTGGCTCGCAGTCAGGAAACCACAGCAGTACCCCAAGTCACATCAGCTGAGAATCAAAGAGGTGGGAGGGAGTGTATGGGCATGCAGTTACTCAATGGAACGGTTAATGTTTAATGAGTCCACACCGACCATGAGAAAACACTTTAAGGACAACGGAGCAGCAGGGTCTCCCAGTGGTCAGAGAGACCATCGCAACAGGACAAACCAGGTCTCAGCCAATATTTTGACCAACAGCTTCCAAACTTAATTGTATTTGGGCAGAACAATTAATATCTCCCAGCATCATAGGTAGCGTTTTGGCAGCAGTGACCTTTGACCCCTCGGGAGGTGGGCATGTAAGAAGAGAATCTCCTTGTTTCACTGTTGGAGAAAGAAACAGAAAGTAGTAATAATGCATGCTGACACGTTGCATTATCGTCGCCACAAATAAAATCCTAACATTTATAGGTTCTGCTTTTTTACAATCTTTATGGTTCTCACAGTTACAACGGGTAAGAGCCATCTCCATGACAACAGAGCAAACTCCACAAGATTTGGCTAAAAGATTTGGAAGTTTTCCACTCAATGAATAATGCAAAATGATGTTGAGTGTAGAATGCAGGAAGATCGATCAGTTTTCTGGGTATACAGTATTCAACAATATATACATAGCAGATGGATTCATATTAAACAAACTCCGGAGCATGCCAGTAATTTATTTTCCAAATTTTCTAACAAACGTGTATACATTACCCACTCAAGTCAAATGATAAATCCATGTTGATAGTATGAATGGTGGAAATCCAAATTCAAGAATCAATAGCTTTATCCAGAGATCTGGGCATCCAAGCAAGGCTAACAAATTGATGTTTCGAATAATAAAAATATCAACGCACATCTTACTATAAATAGGGTTTAAAATAAACATAGATGTGTTTTATGCGTGTATGTGTGTGTGTTACAATTTCCCAATAGGCAAAAAATAAGATCACATGTATGACATGCATATTATTGTTTAGAGAATGCAATTTCATGTACATGTTCCAACCATTTTCAAAACAACCCCTCACATGACTTACTGACTAGTTCATAGAAACAAACAGAGAAACATAGAAAAATCCCTGGCAACAAAAACACACTAACTGTCCTCATAACATAAACACATTTGTCCAACTGTTTCCACCTGTTGTGAGTGTTCAGGGAATCATTCAAAGTGGGAATCCTGGCTCAGTAAAGGAGCTGTTCATCCTCACATTTTCTCATTGGCGGCCAGTTTGCCAGTTTGCGTGTGTCTGACAAGAATGGGCTAAAATCAGAACATATGGAAGAAGACAACAGCTTTTTTAACAAAAGAGAACCAAGTGAAATCCCATGGAATTTTTTATGATGCATGCACACATCAAAGTTCGCCTTGGAAACAGTGGAGGGAAGTTATAAACACACTATCATGCTTGGATTCAGTGTGCACATTTAAGATTAGCACCATGAAAACACTTAAAATGGTAAACGTCCATACTGAAAAATGTTGCCTTACATTTAGTAAAAACACGGGTGATTTTCCTCATTTAAAATGTTAATTAGATAATTTTATCAGATGGATTTTATTCCTGCATAATCTGACAGACCTCTAGCAGGACAAGGCCCAACAAGAGCAGTGCTGGATGTTTGGAAAATGTTAATGAATGTATTGCAACCTAGTCGCAATCTGAGGGGGTTGACTATAATGCGTCAACAACAAATTGAATCCGAAGTTCCCTCGACCTTGTTCCCAGGTTTTGGAGAAACCAGTGGTGGTGTGGTAATCAGGAATAGTAATCCCAGTGGGTCAGTACTGTTTCAGGGTAATTTGTTTGGGCTAAATGATTCGTATCTTCAGCATGTTCCAAACAATCACAGAGCACTTTCCTTAAATGATAAATGGCAATTTTGTGTTGTGAATGATGAATGATGAATGTAAAACAGGGAAAATGATGAAGCATGGCTCTGTTTTTATCACAACTGTTTTAATCAAACCGGCTTTAAATTAATCAAATCACTTGATAATTTATTTTTCATTTCACTTCCATTTTTTCTGCTACATTTTTTCAATTCACATGCATTTTCATCACCTCCATTTCTATCAAATTATTTTTGTTACTTCCTTCCCTCATAGAAAGGAGCTGCCTGCACCTATGAATCTTCTAATTTGGGTTATGGGGAAAGATAACCCTTCTGACATATGGAAGAAAAACAGAGCCACACCTTCCAGAATTTATTGTATGTGCCCTTTAATGAGGTTCTAAGTTTGTCCAATTTAAGGGAATAAGGAATGTCTGTATAAGAGAAAGAGAGGGAGGATTTTTAGACTTTTTGGAATGAATCAGTATCAGTCGTCTTGCTAGCAAGGTGACAAAAGCTATGATGTCTTTCTTAGATTCAGAGAGAGGAGGATTTGGTGCAACCTTATCCTCAGTACTATCTGATATGTTGTTAAAAATATCTGTCCAGTAGTTACTTAAAGACATAGCCAAAACATGTCCACAAGGTTTGCAGGGGAGTGCTAACCTATGAACATTTTGATACATATTTTTTTGCAGCGACTCTGGGTTGCCATTGGAATCCATTATAACACCAGTCAATCCAAGCTGATTACAGCTGTCACAAATGGGCAAACTACAAACTTTTCAGAGCAAACTTTCAAGCCTGGAGGCAGTGACTATTTGATACTCAAATAATAGATATTTGGTAGAGTGTTCCTTTAAGGTAAGAAAACGTATTATGGTCTTGGTTAAACATTTGGAAGAAGTAAACTCTGACTAACTTAAAGTACGAGATGGGATACAAACCCAAGCCTTCAGTGTTGACCGCATCATTCTTAGTTTTCCCTGCGCTATATGAGCACCACTCCACTTCCTGTGAAACTAAATGTTTCCAGTGATCATAAATCCCTAATGCAAATTAACTGCATATGAATGTAAGTCCTATGAGTCAGTATTGGTAAATGTTCACTGTGGTGTTATTTTCAAAGCAGCTACATCTTGTAATATCAGATGAGACCTTTTAGGCAGCAGTTTAAGTCTCCATCCATCCATCCATCCATTTTCTATACCGCTTATCCTCTTCAGTTTAAGTCTCATGTGCCCTATTTGAAAATAACTATGTTAAAAATGTTTAGCAGTTAGGAAAGTCTGAGCCACATATATGATTACTTGTGGTCTATTTCACCTACTACATCTCTTACCACAATTCAATTTCACCATTTCAATTACCTTACCGTCATGCACGAAGGCTGCTTTTGCGGTTAACACAGTGCCAGGAGTAAATCATCAGAATTTAATACTGCGCCCACAAACTTGGAAAACAGTACTTTTCTTTTCCTCTTCTTTTTTTCTTTAAGTGAGAATGTCACAGCTCTGTATGTGAGGAAAGTGACTCATCCAAACAAATCAATAAGCTAAATACACTCACTGAGAGGCCAAGCCGACGCTCCTCACCAACAAAATCACTCCTCTATTCCCAATTAAAGTTGTCAGCCAGGTCAAGTATGATGCACATAAAAGCGCACAGATACATACAACATTCACACAAAACTGTGATTGTTAGCACTGAATGTACCACTTTAATGTTCAGATTTTGATTCGGCATGGCTTTGTGTATTGCCAACAACAAGGAAGTGCAGTGCAGCCATGCATAAAATACTCAGATGCTTTCCATTAATTAACTTTATTAGCATCTGAGGCCATAATGCAAATTCCTCCATCCGAACCAGAATGACTTTCAGCCTCCTTGCCAAACTTCATTATCATCAGAGTCCTGAGAGGCATTTCAATGGTGCTTCCTGACCTGGAAAAGCCACAGTATTACTGCAATTTTCTTCTTCCTCTTTACTTGATATGAAACTTCACATGTTGGTTCCTGATTTCCATGCCATTATAATCTGCAAGAATACCACAGTATAATCTCTAGAATATAATGCCTCTGGGAAAATAAACACTTGAGGATTATACTGCATGTAAGGCAGCTGTTGTGGCAGAAGCCACTGAGCTGGGAAATGGGACTGAGAGGTGTGTTTTATGTCAGTGGAGGGTGAAGATCTGAAGTGACAAGATGGATAAAAGAAATCAGTGATCTGGTTTCTCATGAAGTAGGTTGCGTTAGGGTTAATCTCATAATAGATTGAAAAATGGGACGTCTATTGTTAAAAAATATATATTATGCCCACACTTAATTGTGTTTTTGAGGCTAGAGTAAGCACTTTACCCTAAATGAGTTTAACCTTACTAGACTGCAGAGAATCCAAGCTGGTTTCTTATCTAAAAATTCTCGAAAGATGCCATTCATTATTCAGTTACATTTTTATTTAAAAGAGGAATGACTTCAGTAAAGTTTTAAGGGGTGTTCTCAACTTCATATTTATTGTTTAAAAAAAAAGAATATTTGTACACTTTTTAACTAAAAAAGGAGGTTTGGCATCTTGCTTTGTACTTGAAACAATATTCTCATGCACGCTGAAGGTAATAGCATGTTTTGCTTGGAGTAGCTTTCACCCAAATTATATGCATCGTTCACTTAAGTCCTACGGTATTATAGAAGAGTAATACGTTTGGCATGATGCCTGAAACTAATTTCCTTGTAAAATGTATATTAATTATCATGATTTAATAGACATAATTGGACAATATTTGGACCTAAATTGCATAAGACTTCATACTATTTGCTCACTTGTCTGGTTTCTAATGCACATAAATGAAGGAAATCAAAAGAGAGGGTTTATATATATATATATATATATATATATATATATATATATATATATATATATATATATATATATATATATATATATTTCCTGAGGTATCTACATATAAGGTGACCCCCCTGGACTTCAGATGAGGCCTCTTTTACCACTAATAGCACTAACAGCGTAGTCAACACTGTACCAGCAGCTGGGAATCATGGCAAGGAACTGGTGAGCATCAGCATTTAGGGGAATCTTCCAGAGCCTTAAACATACACATGTGATAAGCACTCAACCACCGAAAACTGAATGAGAAACTGTTAAAAGAGTTGAGCAACATAAGTATACAAAAGTATGTGGAGAGAGATGTGCACATGTGCCACGTGTGTATATATAAATTTATATATGTCAGTAATTTGCTTTTATTTTGAAAATTGGTGTGGAATTTCTGGGTAAAAATGCTGCAGATGTACCATGTTTGCAGACCCTGACATATTGTGTCAACTGTTGTTGAGTTCAAAGGTTTTTTTTTTTTTTTTTGCCTGTTTGTAATTACTAATAATCATATGGAAGTGTTCAACAAAATGATCTAGCACTGTGAAATATTTGTTACTTTTGCTGAAAACCAAGAGTCATACCATTGTCACACACAGATATAAAGCTCCACAGAGGGTAGTGAATTACAAAAGTTCCAACGTTTGTGTCAGCATCCATTTAGTTCTTGAGCGGATGAAAGCATATGGTGGCTCAGGAATGGCAAGATACAATTTATAAAGACACATCAGTCTGGTATTCACAGAGGAGCAGCTCCCAGCAGAACACCGCTGTGAACTGACAGATGAGAGTCAGGCTGCCTGAATGTTTGTGCTGTTGGCACACTCATTGAACTGGAAAGAATACAATGAATTCTTCAATGGAACAAGTGTCTAATCCTCATTTTGTCATAGCCAACACTGAAACTATTGAGGAAACAACAAATGTGTATCATGCAATCATGTATGAAGACTGTTGGGTATATATTGCATCCATAGCATTGACTGACCTAGTTTTTCTGAAGGACCTAGACAAGCAAAACAGGTAGAGTCAACACTGAGGCTTCAGTGACCACAGACAAATGAATTCAATACAGCGGTTGATAATCCTTTCACCCCTGTGCACTCAAGCAGCAGGATGTCAATAGATCACATTGGCTTGATGTTTTCAGACCCCGCTGAGGCTTCGTCTTGCCACCGAAATTCCTCTCATCCCCTCAGCTGTTCTAACAGCTGGTGAATGTAGATGCCCGACATGTTGATGAAATCCATTTATGCCGGCTATTTACAGAAAACACTGAGATGACACTGTGTAAATTAGGTCAATTAAGAACGCACATGTTTAAACTGTATGCTTCAGATTGCCACTATGTATTTTCTGTAGATTAAATATTACTGATTGCTGTTTTGCAATTTTCTGACCCACTGGACGGCATTTTCTTATTGTGATGGATGGTATGGAGGTTCACTGATTAGTTGTGTAGTCCAGTAGTTGACCCTTAGTCAGAAGATGGATAAATGTGATTTTACCTAACAAAACTACGCTAGTACTAAGTTATTGTTCCAAAAATTGGCAGACAATGTCAGTGTTGGAATTACACCGTGGCTTTCGGGGGAGCCCTATTTTTCGGGGGGTTGGGGGTGGGACGGTACTGTACACATGCATACATGAATGTGCCCGCGCTGGGACAACAAAGAAAGTGAAAAATGATTCACTGTTGCAATAATTTGTTTAATCGCTCTCCGCCAAGAAACAATAAAAATGCCACCGCACAGTGGACAGGCAATGGTTTGCTTTACTTTGTTAAACAGACCAGACCTAGGTTGCATCCCATGATAATTATGAATGTGCCCACAGCCTCAAATGTTGGTCTTACAGAAAACATAGCAAGATAACTTTTCCAACAGCTCCTTTAAACATAACACCCAATGCTTTATTTATTTCAGGAACCTCAATATACAGGAAAATACAAATTTATATGCAAAAAAAACCCCAAAACCGTGGCAACAAAAAATAGGATATTTCAGACCTCCCCATAAATTTCTAAAATGAGGCTTTCTGGGGAGGCCCCATAGCTCCCCGTAGCTCCACCATATTTCGAACCCTGGACAATGTGTATAAATGGTTAAGAGTCTTACACTACACTTTTCACCCAATATGGATGAAACACCCTAAAATTTAACTACTCACCTCATTGGCACTGCTTTATTTTAAATCCAGTGTGCTTGAGCAGAGAGCCTAAACAATAAAAAAAATAAATCACTGTCCTAATACTGTCTGACTGCACTGTACTTCAAAACTTAAAGGGCTCATTAGGAAGAAGGGGTTTTTCAGGGTTAAATTACTGATTCATCAATATGTATGGAGCAATTTCATATTGTAGCTGGTCTGGGTGCTAACCCAAATTATAGTACTTTTCTAGTATACTTTTTTAGTATATTTCGCTTTTAAGTACCTTAAAACTGCACTTGTATACAGTAATTGAGTAAACATACTTTGTTCATACTTTCCATCTCTGCCATCAACTAATTATGTTACCAGAGATGTGGGTTGAGCGGTATTTTATATAATTTCTGAAATCTGCAATGATTTGACTGGTGGGGAGGCCTTCTTAAATGGGGATAATTCCATTATTTCTCCCAGCAGATCATCACCAAGTGTGATAAAGAGGTCAAAACTTGGCAGACACGCAAAAAAAATATATGATCATTCTAGTTCTTGCAAAACATTGCTAAATACTGTAGATCGGAGAGTGATACCAGGAATTTGGCAAGGATGTTGTTTATTGCAGCTGTGGATGAGAAAGCCTCCCCTTTTCTGGTATCGGTTCACCACTTACAGCGAGAGAAAAAAAGAGGAAAAAAGTGAACATCTGCACAGAAATATGACTTTTTAGTGACCGTTTAGTGTGAGTGAAGGCCGGTCCCTATATTCAAAGCAGCAGGTCAGGTAGCTCACATCATGTGTGGTTACCTCCCTCTGAACCAATTTACGATCAATGCCAACCCAGTGTCGACCTTTTTTTCTTGGCCTCTCTGCATGGCCTCTGCATGGCCTCTGCGTGTTTCATGTTTCAAACTGAGTTGAGCAATACCAAGACAGGGCCCAGGATTCACTCAACAATCTTACAATATCGTAAATTTACATCGCCTGAGGGGCTCAGACATTCAGAGGAAGGGAAGAAAGGCAAGCCCAGATCAAATCCCACTATAACCATAATAAATATCTCTGTTGTTCTTTCTTCTAGTGCATTTGGCACAACCAGCGTTCAATTATCATATAAATGAGGGTAAGTTGACACTGTGTGGTAGACACAGGAAGGTGAAGGGCATGAAATCCCCCCGATGAGAGGACCTTGAAAGCCAAACTGCTTTCTGTGCTTGCTTGTTGCAGCCCTGTTACACTGAAGACAGCTGCTATATCCTTCAGACAGCTTATCTGGAATGATGTTTGACCTGAGCAGGTTGGGATTAATAATTATGGATGAAGAGGATGGCATACCAGGTTGGTGACTATTTCATTATCTGAGGCATGTTTCCACTTAGTTTGGCCTTTTATCTGACAGCAAAAGAACTGGACTGCTGATCATCTGTCTATCCACATACAAAGTGCACAGAGAGATGTGTGCATTGAAACATTACATGTTGACAGACCTGCATACTGTCATTGCAAAATCTACAAAACATTTCACTTTTAAAAATTATTTCCTGATCTAATTCAACACATTAACCTCTACCCGACCAAGGTTTAATTATATATACAGTATATAGATAGGAGGGGGCATCTACAGGACTTCTATAGTTTTACTTATCACAGTCCATAAACTAAGTAACATTTTACATTACATCTTAACTTACCATTTAAAAATGATCATTGGAAAAACTTCTCACACCCCATGAAAATCACATAATTGATGCAGATAGAACCTTATATTTTACTGTCTGAGCTTGTCCATAAGTGAAAAATATAGTGATATTCATGCTCACTCACCACTTCAGGAAAATCAATTTTGTGGCCTCCCTGTGCAGCTGTTACTGTAGGAAAGACATGCGAAAGGACCTGAAAGAAACATAACCAGTAATAAAGCATATTACTTGAAAAAATGTGTATATTTTCCTCTGCTGAGTAACTAATAATGAGTGCTAGATTGCTGTTGGACGTAGTAGAGTGGTTGTATTGTCCAGTGAGAATTCCACAGTGAATGTGTTTGTTGTGAATGTTTTTATTTTTTGTAACATAACCTGTAACCCCACAAAATAATGTAATTAGTTAATGATGTGCTCCTTGGCTTTGGAAGTTATGCTCAGTTACTAGAGGGCATGCAAAAGATTGCAGCTTACATTAGTTTAATCCATTCCTTCTTGTGTTTTTGGTTTTGGAAAGGCTAGGGAAAAAAGACACCACCTTAAAGACTCTTTAAATGGAGAGTATCACTCTTACTACAGCCCCATGCACACCACTTCAACATGTGGAGAAGTGTAAAGCTTGACAGGCCTGCCAGGCATTGTTGCAGTTGCTAAGGCTATGATTGGATAATCGCTGTTCGGGTTTGCTATTGTGTAACTTGTGATTATTAAATACTGCTGTACAACAGCATGCATACCCGGGGAACTTCCTCTAAATAAAGTTTTAAGTATTCTAATTGCTTCAAGTTGTTAAAGGATTAGAAGTTTGCCAATAAGTTTGGACAATCCTAGAAAACAAACATTGCTAATGTATCGGCCTCTTGCATTGTGCTTTTGTTCCTGATTAGTAACAGAATTTAGAATTTTTTTCACAAGATTGATGACAAAACTGAAATTTGGCCATGAATGAAAAATCTGGTTTTGATGAGGCCTCTCGTTTATCAGTAGTTTGGTAGCTAATATACTACAACTTTGCCTGCAGAATGTTCCATGAGAATATAGTAAATCTGTCAAACAGAGCCTGAATTATTGTTATTTTTCACAGAGGTTTGCCAAACTATCCGGGGTCATATTCTGATGGTTTTTGTCAAAGAGAGCGTGAAATTCAACATGAGTTTGACAATAACTGTCCATCAGAGTATTTCTGATTATATGTATATTGGAAGGTGCAATGAACTATCCTTTTCCAAGAAGAGTAGACTATAATACACTGGTGAAGGTTTGATAGGGTTGTTTGTCATTGATCAAAAACAGTGACGCAATGATTGTTTTGCCAGATGCTGAGACTTTTGTCTGTCTGAACTCACTTTGCAGCTCGTATTCTTTGTTTGAAAGAAGCACGCTCATGCATGTGTTCTCAAGCCAAAAATGCAAATTACGCAATGTATTTTTATTAGAAAGTATTTTACATTGTGAAATATTAGGTCTACACCAGATATAACTGATTTCCTGATGAGTCTCTTCTGTACAGTATTTTGCCAACACTTACTCATCAGTATTGTGAAAATGTGACTTTAGTATTTGGATCTAAAGGAGGTGGTGCCAGACACCTGTTGATTCTGTTGCAATGCAGAGGTCAATAAAAGTTAAGGATTACTAAATGCCTTTTCAAAGGATTTTATTTTGGGTCCAACACATGGTAGTACTTACTAAGAACCGATAAAGTCATTGTAGTATGAACTTAAAGGTATTTTAGATATTTTAGATGACCAAATTCTGTTGGTTGAATCGGATTTGACTGTTCAATACCAATATTTGACATTCTTTTGTTTTTCATATAGACTATCAAGCAACGCTTTATTGAACTGCCAGATTTTTGAACAGTGGGACATTCAGGGTGACAGCGATGTTCACGTAATATAGTAAACAAGCCAAGCTGACGTAGTGGAATGATTTTAAGCGAGGAGCGCTCACTCTGCAGCTACTTCTGGAGACATTTTGGTCCCCAGAAGTACACTGCACACTGACAAACAAAGCAAAAAACGACTGCTCGACTTGAAGAATCGCAGTCCTATCAACAATATTTCTTTAAACTACAATTTAAGATTCCTTAAAAGTGATTTTTCTGATCACTAATCCCCCGTCATGGGTTAGTGTCAGCTACACAGCATTGGCCGTAGAGCTGGAAGGGTTAGATGTTGTTTGTTTGTTGAGTTTATATGATTGCATCGATCTGATGCTATTTCAGTCATAACTCTACTGTATTTTGCATTGTGAATGATTACATCATATCTTAAAATCACAGAAGCATTTGCTTTGTAATGCATTTAAAAAAAGTTGGAAAGGATGCTGTGACACAGGATTAAAGAGCTCTGGTAAAACGATCTGATGTGTGTAGAGGTGTGATGGGTTATTCTTTAGCAGCCTGGTGTCATGGCATAATGGCACTGCGCTCTGCAGCACATCTCAAATTGAAGATTTATCAACTTATTTGTCTGCTTTTAGATGGCTGCAGGGAATTAATGAACTGAAGAAGAACTTTTCACACCACACAGTGTAACGCAGCTGTGGACAACAGATTCTGAAAGAATCATTCATATTAATTTATACATAAAAGCAGACTGCTTTTCCAACATTCCTGCCTTAAAAACATTAAACGTTATTTTTTTATGCCAATTTAAATGCCTCTACTGGTTGAAGAGTGTTTAATTAAGATATTTTATTTACATTTTAAGCATTATAGTCATATTTCTGCACTTTTGCTTCAATAATTTAGTTTGTGTTGTTGACAAAATTACCAAAGTGGCAGCTAAGTGACACTGCATCAGAAACAAACGTGGTTCTGAGACGTTTTCCACCAAAATACCAACTCGCTGTGCACTGCCTCATTTGAATGGACCTCCCACCTCTTTGCGCCTCTCCTTCCACCTGTGCACCGTGCACTCTGCACTGGGCGCCAAAATACCAAACAGATGCGAGAGTGGTATTTATCTTCCCGTCTAACTCTTGGTGAGAAAGCAAATAAGCGTATTTCCTAAAATGTCGAACTATTTCTTTAATTAGTGACCTTTAGAAGCATTGTGGGCATATTTTTGAACATTGGAAAGAGCCGGGCTAGCTGTTTCCTCCTACTTCTAGTTATGCTAAGCTAAGCTAAGCTAATCACCTCCTGACTTCAGCCGTGACAGACCTGAGAGTGGTATCGATCTTCTTTCGCTCAGACAAAAAGCTTATTTCCAAAATTGAACTATTGAACTATTCCTTTAAGTTACTGTAATTGTTGGAAAATGGGGTCCATTGTTCAAAAATTACACAAAAATTACAGTGAAAGAACAGAAAGCTTGACAGATGCAGCAACAGTAACCAAGTGGGCAGGGCTTAGCGAAAAAAGGTCAATTTAATCGAAAAGAAGAAAAGACATGTTTCTGGGAAACAGAATGGTGTTCATTTTGTAGACTTTTCTATCATCTTTCTTTTGTGAAATACTAGATAGTTCTTTTCGGGCCTCAAACAATTACCTAAATGAATCAATATAAGCAGTGAAAATCACTCTGCTGTTGAACTATTCACAACAAATATGCAACCTGTTGATCGATAAATAAAATATATAATATAATATGTAAAATTGCATTTTAGCTTAAGTGGTTTATACTTGGATGAGAAGAATTGGTCTTCTTTGAGTATGTGATTTGACTTCACCTCTAATGCTGAATCTTTACTGTTCGACATTTCTGTATGCGAAACCAGGCTCAGCACGATGCTATCTTACAGCTTCCAATTGGCCCTAAAATCTCACAATCAAAATGAATGTGTGAAAACAAACGATCCAGCACAGGACAAGCACAACATGAACGCTTTGTCCTCCACAGCCCCTCATATTGGAAGTGTAATAAAAACTGATTGGATCAATTACAGCATCAGCACTGACTCATGGGGGAGATGAGGGTCTGTCTGTGTCTCGTCTCCTCTGGGCTATTGTTCATAGCTTTTAGGCATACATTTTTAATAAAGATAGAAATGGAGCAGGGGACAAATGAATGCATGCTCTGTAATAATACCGCTTTAATGACAACAAATGAGATACTATCAACAACCTGACTTTGTGTATAACCCCCGTCATTAGCTCGCTGATGTATCCCAAAACAAAGACAAAATGAAAAAAAAAAAAACTTTACAAGCTTATTGGATTTTGAGAAAGGTTGACCATTCTCACGGGGCTTCAGAGCATCACACTTGTGCTGTTATGCCTTGATGATTAACACTCTCGCTGAATATGAGAAAGAAACTGTTTAACAAAAACAATTTCTTGAAAAGGTCACATGCTGCTTTTTCCTTATCTTGTGTGAGACAAGATGACGGTCGAGGCAGGTCCGCTGAAAGTAAAAATTTATTGGAACCTCTCTTATCCATGTTGGCGTTTAAAACACACTGAGGAATTTATCGAGGAAAGTGTATAGTTGTAAATTTCTACAGCTATGTAAGTTCACTGAGACGTGTTGAATGCATTTCAGTGGTGCATGATATTTCTTTGGCTTGACATCAAGGAAGCCTTGGCAAAAACAAAAGGTCAGCTTTCCCTGAGATGAAAAGCAGGCAAGGATTTGATGTTCCCTGAACTTTACTGTTATATATACTGTTAAATAATATGAACACATACTCACTAAATTGATTTAAAACTCATATATTTTCTTGATTATCAGTTCTCTTGTCATGAATGTACTCAGTGTCATGTGAATATTACCTTTGAACGTATCCCCATGAGTTGCAACATTTTCTTTGAGTTATACTGTATAATAACCCAAGTGAGGTAAGAGCAGTTAATAAATAAATTAAACTACAGTTGTACCTGGAGAGGTTTCCTTGATTTAATGCTTGGTCTTCAGTTTGGCTCTCTTTCCTTGTCTGGTCCAGCCTACACAGTAAGTTTTCACACATTTTTTTATGGATCAAGTGGCAGAATTTCGTGTTGTCATGGCCTAATATGACTGAAATGTCAGTATTGTATTCATGGCTTTTTGTGTTGCAGTGTACTGTATTGTACTGCACAGTGTATAGAGGTCCTTATTATATCCAAATAACAGCCAAATAAATAATCACTGACATTTTGGCACATTATTTGGATTTTCTCTTTTAAGTTTGTTAAATGCTTTGTGTATGCACACACACACACACACACACACACACACACACACACACACACACACACACACACACACACACACACACACACACACACACACACACACACACAGAGCGAGAGAGAGAGAGAGCAAAAGAAAGATTAATCCATCACCTTTACTTGAGACCCAGCAGATTTGTCATACTGAGCAAAACAAAATGTTCATGTTTGGTATGGCCGCTTCTTCATCCCCAAGGAGATCCCGCCACAGTCACATGGCACATGCTTTTCAAGCACTTCAAAAGCCAAACCTCCACCCTGTAGCATCCACCTGTAGGCTCAGGGTCTACCTTCCCCTAGGAGGGAAGTTTATCATCATTCCCCACTCTCTGCTGTGGGGAGTCATGAGGTCAGAGCCTAAACATTAATACTGTACATAATCTACATTCACACAATAATCCTTTCCATGTGAGCAGGCTGACAGAGCTAGCTTCATGGTAATCTTTAATGTAAAGTGATACCAAACCGGCATGACTGGAAAACAAGAGCATGTGTGCATTATTCTAAGAATATGCTACATGCTTTCTAGGAATTTAAACAAAAATGTTTGCACTAATGTGCTATATTGTCTCATATGGATACAGAAAACCAGTGTCTGTGTGTTTTAAAAAAAATTAACTCTTCAAAATATTGTATGTCAAGCTTGGCTATTGTTCCTACAGTCTTGGTTACAAATATTTTTCATCATATTAATGGTGTTTTTTTATATTGTTGACCACAAGAACTGAGAGGCCAGAGGGAAAAATGTGTGTGGGACATTCATGATAATTCGTGAACTGGTCAGAGCCAATAGGATGGAGAACATGTTGTGGGTTCACTTTTCCTCGGCTATTCAAGTCCCACAGTCAGATTTTGGGATATACTGTATTAGCAGAAAACAGGGACAATTTGTAGCAACATTTTTTGAGATATATTGACATACTTGAATATCTAAAAGCTTGACCAAACAAATCCTGATTGCTTTCTCATCCAGTCCTTAGAGCGCTCAGCATTCCAGCATCAGGCTTTGAAGGTCCCTTGAGATTTGAACAACATCCAAATTCATATAGTTCACATACTCACATGTCATGTCATGTTACTGCTCAACTCATAAAGATATCTGAAAGCACTGATGCTGCCGCCTGCAACATTGAGTTCTCCCTGAGTTTATCTAAAATTTTAGAGGCTGGTGGGTCTCGCCACATGACAAGCAGAGTGTAAGCACATAGATTAACACTGTCATACAAACACTACAATTAAGCACTTCTTATGAGATGCCAATATATTTCGGAGGGTTTAAACACATGAGCAGAGGGGTGTGGTCAATGACAGTCTTTCTAAACTGGAAATCTAGACATATGTGTTGTTATTCTTACAGCCATAGCCATTCATAGCATGTTTTGAGCATGTTTCTTTAATTTGCGGTAAAGTGCTTAGATGGGTAGATGCCAGCACCCTCTATGTAGCATGTACAGCAGATAAAGTATGTTCAATAAATTAATGATGATAATATTTGGATGTCTATTTTTATTAATTGGACTTAATGTCTCATTCCAATAGAGCAGGAAATTGCACTTTTGAAAGAAACAAATATAACAAATATAGAAGAATAACAAAAATACCTTCCCTTGTATTATCTACCTTTCAGGGTATACAATCCACTATGATTACACAACTAAAAAGAAATAAGGCACATTTGAGGTATACTGTACTTTGATTAGATTACATTTGATTAAACTTTAAATTTGAAGAAAAGTGAAGCTTGATGATTGCAGCAAAAGAGAATAAAAAATAAAGCTGTGCAGATCTCGGCTGTACAGTCTGGAGTGATGCATGTCTGGAGGATATTATTTTATTGTACAACAAAAGGTTGAGAGGTGTCACCCAGATAATTAAATTGTGTCATATAAGTAAATGTTGACAGATTCATTTTGACTGTACATACTGCATAAGTCTCTAAGATGATTGCAAAGGAACATATACCGTACAAATGTCCAGGTGTTCTCAAGTTATGATTTTCAAACTGCCAACATTAGCTAGCTAGCTCAATGCACAGTTTACAGTGAATATTGGTACGAAATAACAAATAAGGTTAATATTCCAGTACATATCCTGCCAGAACAACAACAAAAAGTGCCCCAGCTGGACTTTCAATCATTGATAGATGGTTTTAAAATGCTTTTGGCTGGCTGTAGTACAGTTTTGGTGATTAAGATCAGGCAGTATAGTCAAGTCTATTATTAGCTCAGTTTATTATAATGTCTCAAAGGGCTTTATAGGCCCACAACAGCATGGCTTCCTGACCCAGTACAAGCTCTCTCAGAAGACACTCCTAAAAAAAACTTGAAAGAAAAGTAAACGTAGGAAACCTCTGGAGAGGCAGGTCAGTGGTTTGACACAGTGGTGTCTAGTGGTTTGCCTGAGATAAGATTTGTCCACAGTTCTCATTATCACAGAGCCAGTTACCAGTAAACACTGCTGTGCTGAATTCCAAAACCAGAAACATTTGCGTGTAAAATTTCCTAGAAACAGCCACAAGATGCTAAACAAAAGCACAGCAGCCAACAATTAAAGGGGAACTCCACTGATTTTACACATCAAAGTATGTTTACAGTTCTTGGGGAGTACTACTGCATATGTGAAAAAAGTTGTATAAAGCCTTTTGTGACTCCAGAGGGAGCTGCACGAAATTTGATATTGCCTCAAGTGATGTCATTTGAGTCAGTGTCAAAAATCTGGGGGTGTGGAGTTAGAAAGCAGTGAGGTTACCAGACCTCTGTAGTCCACTCCTCATCTCCACTTGAGGCTAGAGGCTCGAGGCTCGAGGCTACATTAGCCGTTACTAGCCTAACACACCTGAGCATCCAACCAAACTGACGGCTTTCGAGTTGCATTGTGGGTAATGTAGGCACCAGGTTTTGAGGAAGAAGAATGTGCCGAATCCAAAACACGATATCTCTGGTTCTGCTGCTTCGATGATTTTGATCCTTGTTTTAAACTGTCCATAGTGAGTCCGACAATGTTATAGGAGAGCAATGCTAAATCATTGCAGTACTCCATTAATCACACTGCTGCAAATCCAGCATTCCAGCTGATTGTTAAAAATCAACATACTCAGAATCAATGAACAACTAATGTAATTGCGAAGCCTCATTGTTTGTCATTGTCATGAAAATGCCATTCTCAATTTAAAACACTAATGTAACTTATTGAGCTTATTTACTCTGCATGTGAACATAATATTTCTCTATATGAACTATGGCTTTGTGGCAATAGCACAACCTGGACATTTATGTTAATGATTATGTGAAATTGTTAGGTAATAGTTAAGGTAAGAGGCATGTAATATTGTTGTTTATCTTAGGATTATATGGATGGTTCAGGCTGTTGGAATTTTGGTTAAGGTTAAGCAGCTTATTATTACAGTCACGTTCCCATTACCCAACAATTTAAGTAATAGATAAGAAATAAAATAAGAAAATAAAATCAGCTAAAAATGAAAACTTTCCACACAGTAGAAATCCTGAGTCAGTTCCAGTTTCATCAGAGCTGAAGGCAAAAGTATCCACAGCACTCATTCACCTCCTTTGCTTTTGTGATGGTAAAAGTAATTGCTTATGTGCAAGGAGCACATACTGTCTTTATTCTGTGAGACATAGCTTAATGAATTTTTTTGGAGACCTGGCTGTGCCATGGTCCTTGTCTGTGGCACCTTCAGCTGACCTATTTTAAAACCGGACAAATAACGCTCTCCCCTGTCTGTGTATTCCCAGTGTCAACACAGATTGCCATAATGCATTTGCACAGTATATGCGCCAATGAACAATATGGGAACACTGAATAAACACAAAGCAGACGTGTTCATTAGCTTTCATATATTATGTCTGGCTACCACCATTACCTCACAGATCAAGCTGTCCCTTGGTTTGCTTATCAGCATGATACCAGTCAATTACACTATGTACTTTAAGTTTACTGATTTTAGAGAATGAACATGAGCGCGCTAGTATCTGTTTCTGGCTGGAGGAGTTAGGGGGCGATCACATTGGAAACTTTTTTTGAGAGTTTATTTTCAATGGTGGTTTGTGCCTTGAGTGACTTGCTTTTTGTTTGGACTGTGCACCATGTTTTTTTAAAAAGCCCACAGAACCTCAAGTTTAAAAGTGTTCAAATTTGCAGAGTAAATTACCTACAAGTAGATTTCCTTGTTTTTGCCAGCAGATCATTTCGTAAGCTGGTTTCACTCCCTGAAAACAAGTTTCACTCAACAACAATCATTACACTTTTCTAATATCAGTTCTTGGCTTCTACAGGTTACGTAAAAGTATTTGAACCTGCATTAATTGATGTTCTGGCCACTTGGGGGTTGTAAACACAGCATTGACATATTATCACCTTATACAGTTGATGTTAGAAAACAGTTGCCTATTTACACCACCAGCAGACATCGAACTACATTAGCATTCATTTGGAGTCGTGTTCTGGCCACTTTTGAATGTAAGTCTAATATTCACTCTCATTTTAGCTCTGTTTTCAGTCTCCACCAACCTCTGAGCAAAATAGCTGGCTCTTTAGCAGCTAAATGCTTGACAGTGTTCATTAGCTAGTTGCTAGCTTTGTCTGTCTGCCATTTGGTGCTGGACAGGTAGCATGTACATAGTGTTTATCAGAGCTTTTTTTTGTTGAAAACAGCTATCTGCTGTGGTCGGAAACCATGGTGAGAGTAAGAGTGAAACAAAAAAGTCTAGTTGTGGTCCATAAAAGCAAAACAATGAGCTGAAAAATGCTAAAATGATCCACAGAGCGAGGGGATAATTGAATTGTGGTGATTATTTCTTGTAGGTTCGCCACTGAGCCACACCTTTTACATTACACATAGTCATTATTTCCATTGTTGATATTAAAATATTGAATAGTGCAGCTTTAAAGTAAAACTGTACGACACTATATGAGAAAAACTGCTTGCTTACTTACTCTAGAACATACCAAGAAGATGGGTGTGCCACACCTCCAACAAAAAGAAAGTATCTGAAGGGACATAAAAGTGGGTAAGGAATCTATAGTTTTTTTTTAACCAAAAATGTAGCGCTTCATTAACTAAAAAAAAAGGTGTTTCTGAACAAAATCCAGGTAATGATTACATTTGTCACCATAAATGGGAAAACAATTTAGTACTAGGAGACAGGGTTGGTTTAAACCGATGAGTGGATCTGATTAAAACAGAGGTGTTCTTTTTTTCTTCAAGTCTGAATGACTCATGATTTGTTCTTAGAGTCTTACTAGAGTAGAAATGTAAAATTTGTCCTTGCACAAACTTTGCAATGGAATTATTTAGAAAAAAGGCTTATAGTCAATCAGAATTGCAGCATGAGTAAAATGTCTTTGATTTCATGTACTTCTTTTATGTTTTTTTTTCCTTCTTTTTCCTTAGGCTGTTTCAGGGCTGTTAAAAATGACAAGCACATTTCTCACCATGTGTGTGCACAGAGATCCAGACATGCTGTAAAAAGATAAATATCCGGCTGTCTAGCAAAAAGTCTTCCCTACTTTTTTAGGACCTGCCACTGCGTCTTCAGATCCTAAGATAATCTATGAGGTTCCTTTTCTTCTTTGCTGCTCTCAGATTTTCTATTACATCTACTTTTTTAAAAACTTCATGTCACTTCCCTTTATCTATATCAAATTACTATATATAGATAGAACACAACGCTCCTCCACCCACCTGGGCCTTTTTAAACCTGCATTTATTATCCATTAAATCAATAGATATCATTAAATAAACTCCACGATCTGGGCCAAGTGACTGATCATGCACTGAGACGAAAGCTAAATATTAGCTGTGATTATGTAGTGTTTGTCAAGGGATTTGATATGATAATGCATTCTTATCACCGTATGTACACACAAAGCTTATTTCTGATGACCCAGTTGGGTAAAACCTCTTTGTTATCTGTTTAGCTACATATTGGATGGAAGTACTATCACTTCAACTACTTTTATCACTAGATGCCATGTAACTAATAAAGGCTTTAGACCTAAGTATTGTGACTTCAGTGTGAGTGCCTGACATAGACGTCTGCATACATGCGAAGATTTCAACCACTCTCTTCCACAAGTGCACCCGACTTATTTGACACACTTCCTTTTTACTTGAAAACCTATTATACAAAGGCTAAAAATAATCAAACAATCAAACTTTATTTGTATAGCACCTTTCATACAGGTTAGTGCAATTCAAAGTGCTTTACAGATGACTGACATGCTGATAATAAGACAGTACAAACAGTAAAACAATTTGTGACTAATGCACACAACATGAAATAATGATCCAAATCGTAAAAGTAATGATAAATAGTACTAAATTTGCTTTCTGTTGACATCAAAATGCACTTGTTATGCTTGCAGGCCTGAGACAAAACCATATGGGAAGGAAGTAAAATATGCTGCAAATAATTTCTAACGCATTTGTGGCATATTATGAAATCCTCTATGTATGCATACACTCGTCATTGTTTTTTAGAATAGTATTTTGTCTTAAACAGGACTAAGGGCACAAACATGGTCCACGCATGGAGTGTGTCACCTGAAAAGTCTTAACACGACACAAGTGCGAGCTGCGGTCTGAGCGTTGCAGGTAGGGGCGCCATAGCATGAAACAACAAGAGAAAGAGGACTGACATTGAGTGTGTTCACCAGAGTAGCGCATTTGTGCCAACTGGGCCAGGTGTTGTCATTTGCGTTCACATACTTGCATGGACCATGTTTGTGCCCTCAAAAGGCTACAGCCATGCTAGCCGCTCTGTGAGGCTGTACCTGGGCACAGCGGTGCTTTGAGCTCAATGCTAATGTCGGCATGCTAACATGCTCACAATGACAATGCTAACTAGTGAAGTTAAGCAGGTATAATGTTTACCATTTATGGCGTGATAGCATTTACTAATTACCTCTAAACACAAAGCACAGCTGGGGCTCATGGGAATGTTTTTAGTTTTGCAGATATTTGGTGATAAACCAAAGTAGGCTATTGGACTAACTGAAATTTTGACCTATGAAGTAAGATTTTTCCTCTGGTAACCATGAATGTTTGTACAAAAGTTCATGGCAATCTATCCAGTAGTTGCTGAGATAATACAAGCATTAAAAGTTGGTGAACAAATCATTGTTTCATTTGTAAACAGATATTTTAATGCTCAATCACGTTGGCAATGGTCAAATGCATATAGTACAAATACACATGGACCATGCCTGTACAAACAGACACACAAGCCATCATAATTGTACTCTATCAATCGTGACGACAGGCAGGCCAAGTCACTAATGTCTGGCAAGGCATGAGAAAGTGATTAATTGAGTCTCAGTTGGCACATAAACACAGACAAAGAAGAAAAAGACCACAGCAGCCATGACCGCAAATTTATGATCAGCAAGTAGATGTGGTGACAAAAGAAGCTGGGTCAAACTACATTTTTCATCCTCCCAGCTCAGACGCTGTAATATGTAATGCCTAAAACCAACCTGGAGATGCAGACACAAACACAGACGCACACACACGCATAATGTTCCACTGCCTCTTCCATCTTGTCATTACCCATCTACCTGTCCTAAAACTGTCACAACTAATAAATAGTTTTAATTCCTTTGTCGCAGCCAAAGTAAAAAACTGCATGAATAATGGTTTATGCACTGTGGGACCTGGGATTTATGCGCATCTGGAAAATATTGCTAGAGTGTAGAATATATAGAATATGAATACGTGGAAGTGTTTGCTGCAGGTTGTGGGTTCAGTTTACTCAAATGAGAAAAACTGAGATGGCATTTATGTAGGACCTTTATACATGATCAGCTCTCTGTAGATATATGAACTGTCTTGTGGGGAAAAAAATGAATGTTTTAGTTGTAAACCAAATCTATGGTGATTTGTGAAGAATAATGACTCAAATTTCAAAGCCATTTCAAAAGAGTGATACCACTTTAATATCATGGTTTATAAGTTTTAATGAATGGCTTTAGTAATGGTTAATAAATTATTTGCTAATGCTTTATAGATGAGATAGACTCTATGAAATCTGCTGTTATAAACTACCAAGTGTTATGTCCCGCAATGTTTATTAAGGTAATTCATTTAGTTAGTTATCTTGTGTTCATGTTGTCTCGTCATTTCCTGTTTTATTTTGATATTCAGGTACCCCTCTCGTTTCAGGTGTTTTGACTTCCTGCCCCTGTGTGTTTCCAGCCAGTCTGATTTTCTTTCCCCGCCCTGATTGTTTCCACCTGTTCCCCATTACCTTGTGTATTTATAGTCCTTGTCTCCCTTTGTCCTGTGCCAGTTCGTCTTGTATACATGTCAGAGAACCAGCGATCAACCACGTCTAGAATCTTGTTTTGTGCCCATTTCGGTCAAGTTCTTGTTTTGTTCTTCAAGCCTTGAGTGCCTTTTTCTCTCGTTTGAGTGGTTTTTTGTTGGGTTTTCTATCTGGTCAAGTTTGGGGATTTTTCTCCTCGCAAGAGTGATTTTCTGTTTGTTAAACTTTTCATCAGTAAAGACTCTTGATTTTGATACTCTTGTCCTGAGTCCTGATCCTGCTCTTGTAATCAGTCGTAACACCAAGTCTGCATTTAATAATTTTATTAAGTCATTAATATGGTTTTTGCAGTAATCCATCCAGTCTACAGTTGTAAATGTTATAATACCTTGCTAAACAGATTTTGGTCCAGATTCTCTGCAAACCTTTCCGAGAAGATGCGGTTTAACGGTCTACTGAAGCGGTCTTTGTGGGAGAAAAATCCCAAAGATGGGCCAGATGTCCTCAGGATCTTCCCCACACTATAAGCACTTCAATACTCAAAAATAATTCAACTGAGTCAAAAGAGTTCTAATATGAATAGAGTTTACTGACAAATCAACAAGTACAGCAAACCCGAGTTAGTTCATGGAGCAACCAACAGTCAAGCGTACAAGCACACACAGACCTGAGTCAGTCCATGAAGTAACTGACAATCCAATGCACACATCTTCTTTTATAGCCATTTTCACCCTCCTTCTGTGGGCCCAAAGTTGTATAACCACCTCCTGACCTTGGCCTAATTTCTGTGATGTTTTCAGCCTGCTCTGAGCCAGACCACAGTTTCCTCCCTTTTTTTCCCCACTGTTTGATATACTCTAACCTCCCACTGCCAGCTGCTGCACTTAATCAAGAATACAAGACTTCTATGATTATGCCCACATCCAACAACACATGACTACATCATGATTATGACTGAACCTGACTTTACCTGACCATTATCAATATGATTGACTTTGATTGACTTATACATAATACTGTAATATTGATTATGACTTATTTGACCTCTCTGACCTTACCCTGCAATGATTCAATACTGATTCACCATTATACATCAATGTTATACCACATTTGGTGAATAAAATTTCCCACATCTTCCTGATGGTAAATAAATGTTAAATGGCTACGTTTATATAGCACTTTACAAGGTTTTTGTCACTCATTCATGCACACACTCACACTGATGGCAGCGAGCTACCACGCAGGGTGCTGGCAGACTTGGCAACCTCAAAGTTTTGTCCTTAATAGCTCAATCTATAAAGCATTAGTAAATGATTTATTAAATTCCACACAACGTTCAATTACCTCATTAAAAATTCTTAAAATTACATCTACTCTGTCTCCCTCATTGAAATGTCCAGAATCTATGAATATGCAAATATTTTTCATCTCAAAAGTTCAGCAAAGATGTCTGCTACTTCACTGAAAAGTCCATTCTCAGTGTATGTGCACTGGAGGCTTCAAGTTTCCACATGACACTTTTATAAGTTGCACATTGGACATCACTAGGTGTAATGTCACAAATCCATGGTCGTACATACTTTACACAGCTTAAAATCTAATTTAAGGTGAGCAAAAGCCCTATGAGGAAAATTTGTAATTTTGGGCTTTTTAAATAAAATTAACTTGACACAGCAGATGAATGTGAAAACAGCCTTTGCACATACATCATTCTGCACAGTGAAGGTCAAACATCCAAACGAAGTAACAATAAGCAAAACACATTTTGAGTGGATGTCTTTAACAATTAATAAAGTTACAACTTATAAATTCTTTATAAAAGTTGGCTAAAATAATTGGAAGTGGTAGCAAACGGATGAAATCATCATTTCAAATCTCACAGTACATAATGGCACATACTTTCACCTACACAATCACCATAAAAAATATGCAAAAACAATGTCAGTGCTCCACAATTTTATTTTCTTCTTTGCAGTGCCATCATAATCAGATTGTCACATTAAAGATTCTCTTCTGTCTCTTTTTGCCTAAGAACATTGATGTTCATCAATTGTTGCATGATTGCACATATTTATAGTAGCATTTTTTACCTTTAGGTAGTGGAATATATCCTGCACTATCCTCTTGCATTGAATGAGACATTCGGTTACCCCTACATGTGGGTAAGTATGTTAGATGTCAAAATACAATACAGCCAAGATAAATCCCTGTGTGCTTACTGTACACAGTAAATGGAGTGACTTTCATTCTTTGACCCTCTATAACTTTTATTTCCTTACTGGGGTTTGGTTGAGTGAAGGGTGTTAAAGCGTTCAGCATCCTGTTCGCTCAGTTCTCTTCCAGCCTGGGTGCATCAAGAGAGCAGCAGATGTTGGTCTAGATTATAGCTACATTACATTGTTAGAGCTGCTTTCCTCTTTACCCTAAGGCATTTGTTCAGTTCTGTCACCAAATGATTAGAAGTGGTTACCAGTCTGTATGAGAACACTAAAGCTGAACAGAAAAAAAGAAAACATGTTTTTCCACCCCTGAGGTCAAGAACCTTCATATTTTTTGTTTTTGTCTTGGTGCAGTGATTCATTCCAACACCAAAAAAAGGTGAAGTACCCCTTCCCACACCACTACTAGATATGCAAATGTTTTCTTCTTTTTTTTTTTTTTTTGGGTGGGCCTGTCCTCCCAAATATATATACACTGTATATATATGTATATACACACATATATATGTGTTTTTGGTTTATACATATTTTATATATATATTTGTACATGGTGGGATTTAAAGACATCCATGTAAATGCATCCATGTCCAAAAAAAAAAAAAAAAATAAATATATATATATATATATATATAAACCAAAAACACATTTTTGGGATGACATACCCCTAATTTAAAAAAAATGTTTTTCTTTTTAGTAATATCAAAAGGATTATAGGTATTGTGTGTTTTTATAGTTGAGGGAATCTTGAATGAATAAGCTGCTGTATGTTATCATGGACACACCTCCAACACAGCTGCGGACTATCATGTAATTATGGGCTGTATTTAAGCACTGTGACACTTTATGATTGTATATGTCTTGAGAAAGGTCCTTGTGACCGAAACCTCAACCTTTTTTTTAATAAATCAATGCAGATGTGATAAGTATGTGCAGGAACTGGATCTTTGGGGAATTTGATTGCCTACACCACATAAGAGACCAAGAAAGTCGCGTGCATGTTGCCTTCTGCTCATCTTGTACATGAAACAACCTGACTGAGGTTATGAAATAAATGAAATTTCAATGGATTCATCTTAATATTTTACAAATATTGCATCATCTGTAGCATTATCTGATTTAATTTGTAGTATTTGAAATGGGGGGGGGGGTATATTTCTTTAATATTTAATAAAAAAAGGAATATTTTTCTGATTCAATTTTTGTAATGAACAAGCTTTAAATTGGTACATATACAAACCGAATTCTCTTGCCACCAGTCAGGGAGTGAATTCATAAGGACACTAGTACCCCAGTTATGATTTGGTTTTTGGTGTTCCACTGGTTATGGTTTGTGCATTTACACATCATATACTGGTTTCAGGAACATTAAAAAGCTCTGAAGGAAACCAAGATACTGTGACATGTCAGTTACATTATGGGATGGCTGTGGCTCAGAAGGTAGAGCAGGTCATCCACGCCTTAATATATAAATGCAGCCATTTACCATTTATATTAAATATTATGTGTCCTCAGCTCGAATCATGTAGTGAGTGAAATGGAAGTGAAAGTGTGGAATATACCAACCAGCCAGACAGGTTGAAGGTGATGTAACTTGATAGTTGTTTTTATTAAAGGTACAGTCACCTTTTACCAACTTCACCCATGTTATAAAGCCATTGGTACAAGACAATGTACTATATGCCTTTAACAAAACTCCCAACAGAGCAGTGATTTATTTTTTTGTTTTTCCAACTTCCTTATACTGTTGCTGGCAACCCATTGCTGCACTGCTTTATGTGATTATTGTCTACAGTTATGAGAAGATGTTTATTCTTTTCTAGTTGTTCTTAGTGAAACCAATAATGATTTGACAGAATACAACAGTAGGAAAAAGATTTAAATTTGAAAATGAATGTCTGAATTCTGATAATCAAATTTTGTTGAAACTGAAACTGCTAATATATGGTCTTTTGGAGGCTCTAGTTTATGGTCCTATTGGTTTGTATTGTGTTTTACTGAGAGGTTCTTGCTATATTTAGTCTCCCCACATTGATATATACCATTTGTCAGAGTGTGTGTATGAGGCAGAAATCTTCTCTCTTTATAATAATAATAATCTTTATTTATAGTGCACTTTTCAAAATCCACGTTACAAAGACAAAGACAGCAAAATAAAACAGACAAGTCATCAGCTTTTAAAAGAAAACAGATACCAATACAGTGTAGTAAAAGGCAAGAATAGGATAAGAAAATGTTTTAAGAAATAAAAGACTAAGAAATTATAATTTTCTTTTAACTGTCTTTATATAGAAAAAAAAATGTATCCCTTAAAATCAATTTAAGTTTTATTTCCAAAGTTGTGCATATTGGAAGTCAACAACAGACCAGATCTTTGTGCTTTTACATACACAAAATAAAATTGAATTTAAAGCATTTCTGTGAACCTGTCTTTACCAAACTTTACCATATAAGGCACTATGACAACTCAGTAAAAATGATCTTTACGTTGCATAAACTCCTCTCTGACACTCAGATTAGATTTGACAGGTGTTGATGTTGTTGTGTCCTGTGATTATAATTTTAATTTCAATTTCTCAAGATAAGATATATGTCTCATATAAAACCACATTGCTAAGACACAGTGGGATTGCTCTAACTTCTGTCTTGCACACTGTTAAAGGCTGCAGGTAAATATACTTTTAAATACAGTTTATAGCTGTACCATAAGGGTAAATAGTATCATGGTAGGGCATTTGTAATAGAGGCTTCTCATCTCTGTCTTCTCTTTAGATAAAAGGAGCTAATGAATTCATTTGAGACTGCAGACATTGAGTCACAGCCCGCCGTCCCACTGCCTCCCTCTATTTGTGTTCCTCCCACACTGAGAGATGGTGAATGTTACCATGTCTTCATCAGCTACAGCAGCACTGACTACCAGTGGACCCACTCCCTCATCAACCAGCTGGAGTCCTGCACCCTGCAGGTCTGCTACCACGAGCGTGACTTCACTCCTGGCTGCACCGTGTTGGAGAACATGTCCGACTGCATCCAGGAGAGCCAGAAGGTCCTGCTGGTTCTCAGCCCAGAATTTGTGAGGAGCCGCTGGTGTCTCCTGGAGGCCAACATGTCTTTATTCAGAGACTGCCTGGAGCGGAAGCCCATTGTCCCAGTGCTGCTGGAGCCAGGAGTCTTTGTTCCCCTCCACCTCTGCCACCTCACCTACCTGGAGGCCAACAACCCCGACTTTATGAATAAACTGCTAAAGGTGCTCTGCACCCCCAACCAGCAGCTTCAAGGGTCCACTGTGGTGCCCTTCCAGCCTCCCTCTATCTACAACGGGAAGGCCCTGCAGCCTTTGACTGCTGTCAATGATGAGGGAATCTATAAATGGGATGCTGGTCAGTTTAGTGACATGGAGGTGCCAGACCAACTGCGCCTGATCATTGAGGACCACGAGAAGTACAGAAAGGCCGTGAGGATGATCAATAGTGTCTCTCAAAATAAAGTGTACTCACTCTGGGTTAGAGCACTGATGATTGTTATCGCTACAATAGTTCTTTTAACCATGATAGCTCACTCCTTATATTTGTTAATTATCACTACAACCAGCAGCGAGAACACAAATCTCTGGCCGCTCACTATTTCTAATATCTGTGTTTCATTGGGGTTGGGGATTCAGCTTGGTCTCTGGAAAAAGGATGAAGTGAAGTACATAGTGAGGGAGATGCAGAAAGCTATAGGTCAAGCAAACAAAATCCTCTCTGAGGAGAAAGTGTTAATGGGCTGCCGGTCCAATTCAAAAATCTATCTGGTGTATGTTTCTCTGGACGGTTGCAAACACGAGTTTGCAGAAACATTTTCTGAGCAGGTTGTTGCTGAGGATATGTTTCAAAGAGCTCTGATCTTCTTCTCTTCAGGTTACGCCTGCTGCCTTGCTAAAAGACACTTTTCCTTCCCCCAGCCCAGCTCCCCGGGTCACCTGCAGGGAGGGGTGTGTTTCTGTCAGTATGTTACCCAGCAGCTGAAGACAGAGCAATGGGAATAGCAGTAACATTATGGACCTGCAATTTACGAGTAAATCAGTGCTATTAGTGATTCAAGATGAACAATTCTTAGGAATATTTTTAGAACGACCCCAACATTTTATAAATATTCCGAAGCAATTAATTCCCTATTTATGGCATGTAATTTGCCACACATTTCAATATAGTTGCCTTAAATAAAAAATGCACAACAATGCTAAACCTGTTGGTGACAAAAAGGTAAGGTATTTTTGCATTCTCAGCCTGACCCAATCACATGTGAACATTTTTAAAAAGCTGGTTTACTTCATGACAAGTTTCTGTCACTTACCAGAAAATCATGGACTTGAAAAATAAGGCATGTCAGAAAGATTTAAGGACAAAGAGGTATTTTTACAGATTTACCGATATTTGCTGCTGTGCCCCCCCAAAAAAAGCAAAATAACTTCACGCAAAGGGTCTATTTGCGTAATAAGCATTTATCAGTGAAACCAAAGGGGCAACATTATTCACTAGTCAGCTGTAGTTACTACAGTATATGGACATGGAAATCCTGAGTTTCATTGAGTAGCGCTAATGGCCGATGCGCACTAGCGCTAGAGTACACTTTTCCACTTGCCTGGAGGACAACCTGAGCTAAGACCAGTTTCTCCAGCAGGGTTTAGGTAAAGTATAAAGGCAGCAGAAAAAGTGGTAAACATTAAAGGAAACTCTGGTATCTTCGTAAACATATACTTTATATACGTATAAGTCATTTGTATATTCTGCTCTAGTTTCTGTTTTATGCTCTGTATCTGAATGGACCATTTACAGTATCTGCCTGTGTGGGTGTATTTTGTTGTATTTACAGATTCCCATGTTAGTATGTCTCTTGAGCCATTATACAATACCATTTTAAATAATTATACTTTAATAACTAGTGTAATGTGTTTGTGTTTGATCATTTTCATGCCTTTTCAATTTGTAATTACTTAGTTACAATAAAATGTGTTACATCACAAGCACAGTGTTTGTTTCCTTACGCTATTTATTTAACTGGTGAGGGAGAAAAATGAGAATAAATCAGGGTGAATGGTCAAGGTGACCAGGAGAGCACCCAGGGCAAACTCTTAAAAATAAACACATTTATCCTGGTCTAGAACAGATAGAACACTTTATAATAAGGGTAGAAAACATATACTTAAAGAGTAATTGCAGTATTTTTAAACCTGGGGTCTAAATGACTAATAGGTACGAAAAGGTTTGGAATTGGTCCAGTAGATCGCCTCCACTGACTGCAATGGCTGCAACGTAATCATTGCGGGCAACTGCGCTTGTGAAAAGTACGTCCACAAAAGCTGCTTGTTTTTGCCACTGACAGGCGGTGTCTGACAGCATTATGGAAAGGATCCCTACAGAGACAGACCTTTTCATTAAAGAGAAAGATCCTTTTTTGATTAACCGGAAACAGAAGTCTCTGAAATCTCGCGAGAGGTTGAATTGTTGCAGGAAGACGCCGGAGTTTTGGGTTGGTTTTACTTCACACGTGAGATGACCATTACTTACCTGACTTTTGCCCCCTCAAGTAAAGTCATGTTGTGATACTCATTTACAAATGATTAATTAATGTTAAACAAATATAATGAAATCATCATGAGTCATGCATTAGTTGAGCATTACTTAAGTATATGTTTTGTACCCTTATAAAGTGTTGCCCTCATTTGGCACACAGAGACTCAGCCATTCTTTGATCTACAAACCCAGTTAACTTGTCTATTAGGGATCTTTACAGTAACCATTTAGACATTCATGAAAGATTGATTTTTGATGCCAAATTATATTAATTTTTAAAGTTTAATAGCATAATTCACACAGTTGCCTTTGGGTTCACTTTCAGCAAGCAAGAGTGGTTATGTGTGGAGTACTGAGTCCTCATTAAGTCCTTTTTCGTTTTTTCAAACTGAGGCAGAGGCATCATAAACTAAGTTATATATTTTTTTAATATATGTCAGGTCTGGGACTTAATACAGTCTGAGATTCTCTTATCTGTTACTCTTTTGACAAAGACCTTTGACCTTTCCTGCTGATGCCACCTTATCAGAAACAAAGACCTGTTTGAGATGTGAGCGCTTGCCATGTACCACAGAAGAAGGATCAATATTTGCTGTCCTTTACAACATTCAAGTGGTAGCATTCAGGATATGAAACAGAGACATGAGACACTGTTGCCTGAGGGGTCTGTAGCAACAAATCCTAACAAACCGTAAAAAGACACTGCTGGGAATATCAACCAGACCAAGATTGCATGTCGGTGGGGTGACGCCTGGGTCACATTGTACACATTCAATTCTCACTGTGTCTGATGAGAGGTGGAAATGTCCTCTTGCTGCTGCAGTTCAATTAAAGCTGAATTAGGATGGATTAAGCGTACATGTCTCAGTTGGAAGTGTAGTGTGGCGGGATAATTGCTCACAGAAGCAGCGGCCATCATAACGAGAGCAATCTGTCTAATCCCCGACATTGACTTTCATGCTGGTGTAGCTCAATCACCTCCACTTCTGTCACATCTATTAAAGCTTCATTTCTCCTCCACATTACAGTGTGCACGTGTCCGTGTGCATGTACACAACGTGCTTGAGAATATATTCAGCATGAAATTCAAATCACAGCAATGCAAATGGCTCTGTTCTCAAGTGCAATGAGCCCTGGGTGCTGGGAGTTGTATAGTTTTCTAAATTAGCTCCCAAAACTGACTCATACTAGCTACCGGTACATTATGGCATGTTTTGAATTTCAATGGAGTTAATTAAAACATTCCTCCGCCAAGAGGCGCAGTGTGGAGGGATGAAAGAAAAACAGCAGATGGACAATGACTTGCTGAACTAATGAAATGATTGACACAAGCAAATGACCTGGTTTGTTATTATTAATTTTTGATTTGCATTTTAGTATCAAGTATTGACTTAATGTGGGACTAGAAAGGTGGCTAGTAAAAGTTTGCAGTTTCCTCGTTCAATAGAGCACAGTGATTATATGGTCAGTTTGAATTCTTAAAGTGATGCACCACCCAATTACATTAAAAAAAGAAATCGTATTTGGGTCCTGTAGCTGAAAGCTAGCTAACTAAAAGTCCTCAGTCTCTTCCTTCATAGAGATCAGAAGCTGTGCTCAGCTTGAAGTCAGTTCATCCACTGCCCTTAGAGTTGTGGATAAAATCACTGGCATGCCCTTCACGAAGGCACTCAAATCCCATTTCCTGTGGAGCTGCTCTGGCTGGCTATACAGGAGTGTGGTTGCCACACTCTGATCCAGTAAAACTGAAAATGACAACTGGCTCAAATAAAACTCTCTTTTAAGTTAAAGTAATTTCCCCCCCAAATCCTAAAATGTTAGACTCTTAACTAGCTAGTTTCAGCTAGTTTAACCTCTTCTACTGCTGTTTTATAGCATTATTTAATTGTTGTTTCATTTAGGAAGATATTACGGCTATCATAATCAACCACTGTGGTTCTCAGCAAACCCACCAAATTCAAATTCACTGGCATGGAGGTGGGACAGCAAAAGAGAAACACATTTTATTATGCAGCCTTTGAGAAAACAGTTTGTTTAAATTAAATTAGAGTTTTACTAAATTTAGTTTCCACTGACCCAGAGAACTGCAGAGAAGACGTGCTACTCATATTCAAATGGTGCAGAGAAAAAACTTTCCAAAGTGTCCATGAAGATTCTCAGTCACCCAGGTCATGTGACTAGTATGAAGTCAAAAGCAACTGAACTTTATGAGTTACTTAAAAATGATGAATCTTCTCAGATGAGTGTAAAAAGGAGGAAAGAAGTCACTGCTACACACCACCTCCCGTAAGAACCACAACAGATTTTGTACAGGTTAAACAAACAAGATATAATGTGTTTATTTGTGAGCTTCAGAGGTGCTGGAATGCAGATTTATACCTTTGGACAGAGCCAGGCTAGCTGTCAGGAAGTCCCAATCCAAAGTGTAGTTGACCCAAACACACCTTTATAGAGAGAGAACACCAACACTTGCAGCAGCGTGATGGGCCGCCATCATCACCCTACCTGACCTGATTAGAGTAAAAATAATTTGGATACTAGGAACCAAGTGGACCCAGGAAGACCTCTAGCTTCTGCTTTTTTTTTTTTTTTTTTAATGAGACTAAAAATCTTTTATATATATTATTTTTATTGACATTTTTTTGATAACATAAACCACACAAAAATCAATGCCCTTAAACCTACACACATATGCTCACACACAAACACCCGTGGGGAGGGCTACAAGTAACTAAAAAAAGTTCATCTTTACCATGTTTCAAGGACACCAAAGCTCCTTGCAGTACATATCATCTACAAGTGATTATTAAATGCAATCCATCAGAAACAGGAATGTACAAGAACCAAAAAAGAAAAAAGAAAACCCAATCACTATATGAGTATAAATACAAATACTGTCATACTAAGTCCAGATGTTGCAGAAAAGGACCCCAAGTTTCTTCCCATTTATGTTGATATTTTAAGTTATTAGATCGCAGTTTCTCCATATGAATAACCGAAACAAGTTCATATAGCCAATTTCTGAAGCACGGTGGAGTTGGTGTCTTCCAGTCTTTGAGAATAAGTTTTTTTGCAAGTACCATGCCCATCAATAGGGCTGATTGAATGTATGGAGGGAGGATTAAAGAGTCTTCTGAACATCCAGGAGAACCAAGTCCCTGTCAGGAGTGAGAGTCCTATTATAAACCCCAGAAAAAAAAAGACAAAAGAAAATCTTCTTTTCAAGAGGCCAAAGTAGGCTGCAAGGATGAGTTTCAGACATAGAATAGATGACACAATAATATTAAATATGCCATAAAATCAGAATTAAACAGAAATGCAAGAATGATAAATAAAGTTACTAATACAAATCACCAGCTGCATTGATTTTGACCTTTCAGTTTTTTATTCGTCTCTCGCAATTTCTCCAGCTTTAAGGAAGTGCAATTGCTGGAGTATTCTTTTAATACAAATAAACCTTTAAGCCAAAAGCCTGCGACATGATTTAAAAACCTCTTAATGTAAATACCCCTCAAGAACAGCTCTGTGCAGACCGCCCTCCCCAACGGTCATATAAGTCGTTTTGGGAGTCATTGGCAAACAACCTATTCTGTCATTTAGGTATGAGGACGTGGTGTTTCTCTGACAGCAAAGCAGTTAAATAAACTATATATTTGAGTTCAATCAATGTATCTGTCTGTAGAAATGCAGGTGCAGCGTGCTTATTTCTGCCTCCTCGCCGTGTTGTTTGGGTCTGGAATGTCAAGACAAACGTGATAAGTGGCCTCCTGAGGAAACACGTCCTGTCAGCTGAGACAAGAATAGGAGTCACTTCATCTGAGCTCTGTTGTGCTGAGCTGCCTATGTTGGCACGAGAGGCAAACGAGGGAGATTAGTGCCAACAGTGATTGTTTTATGAAATGCATACATTATAATTTGGCATGCTCATATTGAACCACTGAATAAATAATAATAATGCTTTCTTTGAAAAAATTTGCCTGAATTTTTCATGCTGAATCCCTCAGCATGATATTGCCTGGGTGTAAAGAGGCCACTGAGGGTAGTGTATTGACAGTGTATGTGTGCATCTACGTGTAAAGGTTCTCAGTTCAGGTTGTGTGCTTTGTAATCTGCTTGAATGTATCTGTAGCATGCCTATCTGCATTATATAAATCTTCATTATCATATACAGTATAATGTGTACTGTGACACTTGGGTCAATAATCTGAGGTCAAACCACTAATATAGAGCAAGTGTTTGACCAGATTTGACCCAACCCCCCTTTAAAAAAATAAATCCCTTATCAGCAGACAAGCTTGCAAGACTCTGAAAGAAAACCACACTGGAAAGAGAAGGACGACAGCTCGGAGTCCTGTCCAGACCTTTCAGTCCGCACTGGGGAGCTGGTCAGATGTTTTCCACGCTGGCAGTGACCTAATGCAGCAGCTCGCTCACTGTGTAAAGCTCAGTTAGTGGTGACTTCAATCAGAAAGAATGGACACCTTTTAGCACTTGCCAGCTATCGACATTGCACGTGCCAGAGACACACATGTCAGGGTGAAAACATGAATTCTAGCCAGCTTCTGGCACCAAAAATAAAAAAAGCAACCTGTTACTGCATGTTTGATGTGCAAAGTATCTGGAGATAAAATGCATTAAAAAAAAGGCAAAACTGAGCTGGTTGTACATTTGTTGGAGTTATATCAGATTTTATGTAGAGATTAAAAAAGATGCAGGATGAGATGATAACATGACTTTTCTGGCTTCTTGCTCAAATTCAAGTGCATCAAAACTATTGAATTTACTATTATTTCCCTTAAGGAAAAAAAAGCATATGCAGCTTTAAGGTCTCCATGGATTTATTATACTGTCTGATGATGTCGCTGACAGATTCTTTAATGCGCTGTTTAGATTTAATTTTATAGACGAAGAGGCCCGCCATTTTTACGACTCTTAAACCACTCACAGACATGTTACATAAGGTGTACACAGATACAAGACAGTATATCAGTCACAATATGAAGGCAAAGAATCTAAACTATTCCGTTTGTACCTGTCACATAGATTTATAAGCACCTAATAGAAATTTAGCAGTCCAAAATAAGCCAAGTAAATCTCAGAGACTCTCAGGTTTCATTTAAAGTTGGGTCTGTTTAATGTGCTTGTAGAGAAACATTTTAAGAGGGCTTATTCATAGATAAGGCAATGTCTGGCACTGAAAAACAAAAGCAGGAAGAACAGCAGCCACGTGGACAGATTAGGTCAGGGAAAAATATTTCCTGTAATAATTATCCATTATTTGGGTACTCTGTACACCTATCAAAAATTCATTTGAGATTGTTTTTGTTGTTCGGCTACTGTGTTTTTGCTTCAGGAGCTCTCCCACAACATCAAGTCCTTGCACAGTCTCACAGAACAGCCTCCCACTTGGCATGACGTGCATCTCATCAGCTTCTCATGATTTTTTCGGGAATCTACAGCCACACAATGTCAAGGGGCCAAATGGCCGCCATGGCTCACAAACGACATTCTGCAGGAATCATGTTGGCAAACAGAAGGCGAGTCCAACTCAGCATGTTGAGACGGAGTGAAAGAGACATTTTCCAACTCCCCTGGCACTCGCTGAAATACCTACTGATCCAGCAGTAAGCCAAGCTGCTGCAGCTCTAAATGGCAGACACTACAGAGGACCAGCTTCATCAGTGATCCCACTAATCCTTCTTTGTGATAGCTGAGCCCTGTCGCGTGAGACAAAGCAATAATGGTAAAGCTGCTGGGCTGAATTAATGTTGTGCCCGCTGGAGACAGCTCAAAGGACTTTTGTGTGGTAACCTAGAAAATACCAATCTTCATCTTGACTCAGAGAGCTAAAATCTGTCTTGTATTTCGCTGTCGAAATTCTGTCTACTCTTAATCTGTTCAACACTGCACAATCTAAAAAGATTTGTAGAAAACATTTGGGTGGAATGGTCACTTCATGTTGGAAAAATGAGAAAGCTGATGTAGAAACCGAAAAAAAAAAATGTTGCTTGTCAGCTGATTCTGGCAAGTCAGTGTCTCCAGCTGGCAGACAAGAAGGATGTGAAAGTTTAAAAATAAACACAGTGCAAGTATCAGTTTTTTTTCACCCATCAGTTAGGTTTGATTTAGGTCAAAATTAGCTAGCGTGGCTGTCGACACTTAGTCTTGTTATAACGTAGCTTATTCCTCCTGAAGAAGATTGACATTTCTGTACAGTGTTGTGTGTGTGAGTGTGTGTATGGTGGTGAAGGGGGTGGGTTTGTACTCTGAGGACAATGTACTGTGAATACTGAGCAATTTCCTCTGTGAACCGGATCTCTGGGTCTTCCTTCACGGAAAGCAGAGTCTTGCGGGGAGCACAGCGGCTGCTGGGTTCAGTCAACCTCTCACCAACATGTTTACCATTTCACAGAAATCACAGTTCTACTTTGTTCCCCGTATTGGAAAGCATGTCTGCGTATAAATCAGTAGTTTACTACACGAACCATATTTCTTCGTGTTCACAGGTGGAAGAAAAGTGATGCTGTGCTACCATGATTACGTCAGGAACATTGTTGGCAGAAGATACAATGCAACCTCTTGCAGAAAGGGCAGTAAGGGGCAGTCCTGTGACATTTAAAACTCAAATTCTGAATTTAAAATGTGGTTAACAGCTGAGCGAGTGAATTAAAACAACTCATCACTAACCTCTAACAGAGTCACCAAAGGCCTACTGCATGCTTTCGACTTCATGTGGTGCTGAAATATGACTGTCTCACATGTTGAACAGATGTACAAAGAACCCCCCCCCCCCCCCCTCTTTTGCCTAAAAGGGAAAAACCAAAGACTGTCGAAAAACATAAACACTGTCTCTGTGTCAACACCATACGTTTCTAAAAGTGAGATTTTGAAACTGTTTGCCACAGACTTTGTTCAGTTAGTTGACCCCAAAAATACACATTTCGGCATAAAGTTTAAACTTTATACAGCACTTTTCAAAATAAAGTCACAAACTGCTTTACATGGTTGAACTAGGATTAAACATTTCAGGACTGCAATGAGGCAAAAATTGAATAAAATACCCAACAATAATACAAGACATAAAACAACAACAATAATAATAAAACAGATAAGACATGTTAGAAATAAAACAGTGTGCTAGCATTAATAAAAAGTTTTTATAAAGTTTAAATTTTAAGTTTTGAAATGTAATTAAAAAGACGTCTGTACCTCAAATCTTCAGGCAGGGAGTTCCAGAACTGAGGGGCCCTGACTGCAAAATCCCAGTCTTTTGTCTTGATCCGGGACTTAGGAACAGCCAGCAGAGCCCTGCCTGAGGATCTGAGGCAGCAATTCAGCAATATAATTGGGAGCTAAACCATGAAGTGCTTTAAAGGTAATGAGTCAAATTTTAATATAAATTATAAAACTTACAGGTAACCAGTGAAGAGAGGCCTAAACAGGGCTGATATGATCTTGTCTTCTAGGATATTTTAAAAGCCGAGGAGCTGTGTTTTGTACGAGATGCAGGCGTGGGATTGTTTTTTAGCTTACACCTGAATACAATGTATTACAATAATCTAACCGAGCATGAATGACCTTCTCGAGATCAGGTCAAGAGAGAACTGAGATTTTGGAGATGCTCCTTAATTGATGAACACGATTGAACAACTTTTGTAACATGTTTTTCAAATGAAAAGTCACTGTCAAATATTACACCTAGGTTTCTGGCTGCAGGTTGGACATTTATAGACAGGGAGACAAGATGTTTTTGGAAAATTGGGCCAAAAAGATGATAAAAGAATGATTCAAGATATGTTTTCATTCAGCTGGAGAACATTTTGGGATATCCAGCATTTTATTTCTGACAGACAAGATAATTACTGTCAGGATATGCCATCTAGGCAGCAGGGAGAGGACCCAAGTGCAGACAGGCAGGGAGGCTGAAGAAGTTCAAAGATTTATTAAATACAAAATAAACTAACAAAAACTCAGGAAGCCACACGCAGGGAAACGCAAGATACATGACACAGACAGACAGCCAACAACAATGAACTGACAGAGAACAAAGGGAGAGGACCGGTATATATAGGGGAGGAGACAACGAGGGAAGCAGACACAGGTGCATAACAAGACACAGGTGATTCCAATAAAACACACAAGCGAAAAACAAACACAGACTAGCACACAGGAAACTTCAAAATAAAACAGGAAACAAACAACACGCAATAGACAAGACCTGGGAACATAGAACATAAGAACATAATCTGAGGCTTTGCAGACTTGTCCAATATTAACATTCGACATCTTCTATGCGATGACCTCTCTGACCACTGAGCCGCAATCCTGCCTTTACAAATTCCAGATTACAACAGTCAAGTAAACATTTCTGAAAGTACAACTCCATATATGACTCCATCCTTCACTGTATCCCCGCCTGGATTTGTACCATATGAGCTAAACCTCATATATAAACACTCATGTATGTACTGTAGAAATAAACACTCTGTTGGTACGCAAAACCAGTCTAATATTTACCTCAACTTGCATGGATGGCATGCAGCAGACAGCACAGCGAGGCAATCACGCACAATAAGAGCAAGGAAGATAGAGAAGGAGGGTTGTAATTGGGTAAAAGGCCAAGCTGGAGTGCTCTGTTTGCCATTATCAGCAAGGTGGCCCCAAACCCAGACACGTCTATTTTTGTTTGCCCTTCAACTCTTTCAGCAGGGCATCGCAGGGAAGGATGAGTCACCAACACCTTTTTGATTCTGTATAACATGCAAATAAAATTAAGCAGGAATTTAAAGTATGGAGGTTCATTTATTTGTTAAATTTCCTTTTAACTGATTCAGTGTGGAATTCCAAGCATCCTGTTTTGGGCAGCGGAGGCTATGATGCATCCAACATGTAACTTCAGCCACCCACTAAATGTACACAAATACTAAAACTTCTGTTTTATGGTGACATTTTGCTGCATTATTTCTATATTAGCTGCACTGTTTTGATGTGTTTCTTCATTATTTTTTTCAAACGTATAGATTTACATGCTTATTAAAGTGCCCAGAGATTTATTTCAGCTCCTGAACCCAGTTACTGAGTAACCTCAAAAATGACATACAGGGGTGTCTAAAGGAAAATAATCAACAATCCATTGACCCCTGCTTCTTAGGGTTCTTATTTTGTTTTGTCCTGGACTGTGTCCATATTTTCATGGTTCTCCTCTGAGCTGCTGCAGCAGAAAGCTACTCTATGTCTCCAGAGAGAGACGGGACTCAATACTCCCTGTTTAGCCACCAACTCAAAATTTAGATTGATTTAGAAATTCACTTACTGGCAGCATCTGTTATTTCTTTGGAGGGTGGTCAAAATAAAAGATATGATAATAGAGCAAGTGGCATTCTTATTTAATTTTACTTCCTGCAGCTGTGTGAATTAAAAGTGAATTGAAACCATGACTGGTGTCTGCATTGGTGGCAGCATATGCAATGCACAGACCAGCCTGTGTGTGTGGGTGACTGTGTATGTTTCTGTATCATAATTGTGTGGGACACATGGACCCATCTGCTTCCTAAAGATAGTGATTGTGAGAATGTTAACAAAGACAGGGATGTTTGGTGATGGTCCATCCAAAATGTATTTTTGAGTCTCAAACATACACCCATATAGGCTTAAAATGTGGCTGATTTTTATGTATCTTTTATTTATGAATGAATCCCCTCCTTTCTTGAAAAGATTGTCCAAAAATGTACTCTTAGTTATAGACGGCAATAACCCCACAAACATTTCACTGAGTCAGAAAAGCAAACAAATAAGAGGGTAGAGAGGGAGACAGAAAGAGAGGACAAGAACCTTTAAATAACCAAACAAAGCAGTTTGTGAGACATATTTCTTTTATAAATCTACTCAACAGTCCAGTTGCCTTCTTGCCAAATAAACGGACGGGAGTAAGACCTGGATTCTCCCTCAGAGGGTTGATCTTATTGGGTCGCAGAATGTGGATTCAAAGAAACAGCAGTGAGAACATCGCTGTCTACTCTCCTGATAGATGATAAGTCGTGTCGGTGCCTCCCATAAGCGAGTTTCCCATAAGCTCTGATTGCAGGACACGCATGCACACACAAGAAACCACCACATGCATGCTCTTCTGCACAGAAAACTCACCCACACGCTTTTAGAGTTTCCTCTCGGATAATCTGTTTTCATATAAGTAACTCTGCTTCGTTTTACTGTTTATATTGGAAGTAACTTTCTCATCAGTACTGCAATCCTTTTTAAATGTCTCACACCGACCGTTTGATGCGGGAATTTTCAAACATGGACCATAAGCATGAGCGCAAAATTATACGATCAGGAACAACCTGAGAGGGATCAGGTTTTGCCAAAATAATGTTTTCTCGCATTTAGCTTTAAAGATCAAGGTTCTGTTTCTCCCTCTTTGGATGATGTAAGAGTTCTTAGTTCATCGAAAACCTTTCAATCTTCAAACAGCCTCGGCTTTTTGACTGATACTGACTGCGGCAGCGGTTTCAAATAATTTTCCAGGGAAAATACAGTATAGTGATAGTTTTATTAACGCAGAGAACAACGTGGTCATACCTCAAAACAGATGTCCATTAAGATAAAACCAGAAATTACTTTATCTGCACAGAAGAGAATATGGCTTTCTTATACCACTAGCTGTGGCAGTGGGTTAATTACAATATATCAGACAATTAATCAGACACACTTGAAGGTGCAGTTAATATGTCTTTCTTGTGACAGTAAATCAGATAAAGTACTTAAGTTTGCCACATGGGTGATGCCTTCATGAACTACATCTGACATAAGATAAACCTTTCAGAGAGATATCTATAGGATATATATGTGATATAGTGTATGTGTGAACATGCTCCACAATTTGGTCATATTTCATTGCTCATTTCATCTCTCTCTAAAGTGGCCTCGGTAATACTTTTCAAGTACTATTTAAATAGAAAATACACACTTGACAGCCACAGTGGAGAAAAGACTAGCACTATGTTTTGATTGTGATTGTGATTTATAGTTTGTGTCCTATATTTCTTACAGGACACCAGGCCCGTTTTTATGTCAGTCTCATGGTGTGAGCATGAGCAGGAGCAGGAGCACTTCAGTTAGTGTTCATAGTGTTGAGTTTTTTTATTTAAGCCATCAGACGGAGCTACAGCCGCTGGTGTCCCCATCAGCCTTCATCAGCATTGTCAGTGAATAGTGCCACCATCAGCGTCATGAACGAATCGCCGATTTTCTGAAAGATGTATTGAAGATCGATGAGTAAAATCATTCGCCAGCTCACCTTTTCGGTCAAGTACCACAGGTTAAGATAACAGCAGGGGGCACAAGACCCAAATGTCAATGGTTAAGCTGCAGCTAGTGTTTTATTCCTGTAAACATGCTGATCCATGAAGAAAATGAAACAAAAATAATACACAGCAGTGATTTAAGCACACTTATGATAGGCTACACATGTTACAAATTAAAGGATAAACTAACATAAAGTGTCTCAGTAATGTGCTGGATCAACAAGAGCCTCTAAAACAGCTTCAGTGCTCTTTCTGTCACAGTGTCAGCCGATTCCTAGTCTCGCATTTTCTTGTCTGCTTTTTTTCCCAATGTTCCCATGTACCAACTCTCCTGTCGTTTCAGATCATGCCACTCCCGCCTGCCCTGCAGTAACCCCCCGTGTTCCCGCCATTCCTAATCACCTGCACACCTGTTCCCACTTCCCTATCAGCCCAGTAGCATATATATCGCCCACTTCCATTCATTCCCCGTCAGGTAATCTATTGTGCTTCTGCCTTAATGTTCCAGCCATTTTCTGTGCCTGCTTGTTATGACCCCCTGCCTGCCTTTTGGACACCTGCTCAGTAGTTTGCTTCATCACCCCTGCCTACCTGGTTTAGGCTATTTTGAACTTTTTATTTTACTGGCCTGGTCTCAGAGTTGTGCTTTTGGGTTCAGTCATAGACTGTATGTAAAGAGTCTGTGGGCTAAACCCTGCCTTTACACCTTGGCAAATAGATTCTCAAAGTCTAAACTCTACTGGAGGGATGAACAAAAGATAATCCCTGGTGTAGAGCCCTTTTTAACATGTTTCTGTTTTCTTCAAGACTGTCTGCACCAAATATACCAGCTTAACTTGTCGAGACTTTTCACTCAAACCACAAATGTCAACCTCATGGTGGAGGTAAAGGAAATGTCAGGGGATCACCGAAATCATTAGTATACATCGTCTGGAAAGCATGAATATCTGTACAAAAAGCTGGTGGCGCTATAGCTGAAAAGTCGGGGATCATCAAACTCGATAAGATTCATCCTCTGGGGGCCATGGATGTCCGCTAGCATGGATACAAATATTTCTTAATGGAGCTTTAAGTATAGTGTATTATGTAAGAGACTAAATTATATTGCGGCATTTGCTGTAATAATGACTTCTGCTCCTTACCATCCATTTCATAGTTTTAATGTTAAAGTCTCACTATGAAGATGTTTTAGGAAAAGGCAAAAGAAGTTTACATAGATACTGTACATCAATATTGTGTACTATATATTACAAAATACACTCATTATATACTTTAAGTTTTTTAATAACGCAATGGGTTGTACAAGAAACCAAAACGCAATGAAATGTGAAGAGAAATCTGTTAATGTGATACTAATGGCCCAAGAATCTTGCATCAGACTGGATCACACTCTCATGTCCGTGTGAGAGCAGAACAGCCTCTCATTACGCAGGACAAGTGTCCAGCTGAGGAAATGGTCTCGAACATCTCATCAACCATCAGGCAGGTTCAGCTTGGCTATTTTCGTTTTAACACATCTAATCTATGGCACTGTGAGATGTTTTGAGCGAGCAAAAAACTCTCCCATGTTTTCTTTTTTTTTCCTGTGGGTAAGGGAGTGATGTCATATCAAAGTAACAATATTACCACTCACAGTAATGTGATAAGACCTGTTGAAACGTTCCCATTACACAGTGATCATTTCTCCCTTGTTGTTAGTTTAGAAGCACGTCTAAGTAGGTTTGATGCCGAGAACGCTGCACAACAAAATGAGAGCTATCCATATCTTGTTATGATAATAGAGTAAAATGATTTTGCTTTTCAACACCTGAAGCACAACTATCGTAAAATGTCTTTATTTGAAAGAACACATCACAACTCTATCAGGTCTTTGTAAGTTTTTACGTAAGTTTGTAAGTGGACAAAATCATCAACAATAACAATATTTATCCAATATCTATGAGAAGGTTTGAAATCCAGGTTTTAGGCTTTTTATAACAATGTTTACATTTTTCTGTACTGACCTCAGATACTTGCAGTTACTGAATGGAAGTCCAGTCATAAATACCAGCTTTGTGAGGTCCATAATATGCAGGTTTTAGTGAGATTATGTAACCGAAGTGTTGATCATATTCTGTGTCCATGTTTGGTGTGTATCATAATTCTGTGTCTATCTATTTATCTCGCCCATGAACTTGTGATCACTCTGAAACTTGGGACACTTCTCCACCTTTTGTCTTTGATGATTTTTTTACACTGTTCCTCATTTCAACCAGGGTGCTACAACAGCCTCCACTCTTAGGTTTTTTCTCTTATAAGATTTTGGGATCTGGCTGAGCAAGCCTGCCTCCTAGAAATTACATTTATATATTACTAAATTGCCTTCCTAATTACATTATGGTGACAAACGTAATCGCTGCCTGGATTATGTTCAGAGGCAACGTGCTCTTGAATGAAGCGCTACATTTATCTACTGCACCGGACTCACAGGGAGGTGGTCGGGGGGGATGGTGAGCGTATGAAGCACTGGACTTTGACACCAGAGTCCCGTCTGTGTTTAGGTTTAGGCAACAAAAGCACTTTGGTAAGTGTTCGCAACAGGTCATGGTTGCAGTTAAATCTTAATAAACATGTTTTGTCTCAAGTCTCTCGCATTGTTTTGCTGGAGTTTCCTCCTGTAGCTGTCCTTGCCCTGCTCAATCCTTATCTTAAGTTCTCTTTGAACCCGTCTCTTCCTGTCCCCGCCTCTGAAGGCCATCGTCTTTACATTCAAGAAGTAGTGATTATAATTCCTTTTATAACATGCATATCTAATTGGCATTCCTCTTTGTATGGTTCGCCTGTATAGCCTTTTTAAATGCTTCATTATCCATTGTAGTGTTTGTAGTGTAGTGAATTATTTTATTTGCCCCCTGTAGGTCTACAAAGAAAGATGTACTATACATTAATTTTTAGGAAGGAAGGAAACCAATACGCCAGTAATAATTATTTGTGGTTTGTTAGTCTATTTGTAGCCCCTGTGGTCTTTCAATTTCAAACACAGAGACGAGGAAAGTGGATTTAAGCTAAAGCAGCTTCACTGAGGTTTTCATTATTACATCTACGTAGGTCCAGGTTGCATAACCAATGTGTACTTGTTACGGATTTTCACGATTATAAACCTCAATGTCGTGTTTACCGAAGCACTGATTTATCATCAGCCCCAAAGCCAAAAGAGAGCATGAAAACCTCCATATAAACTTACAAAATGAAGGTATTATAGGTGGCCCCTGCAGAGGCCCTGTTAATTGTCATAACTTCATCCATAAAGTGAACAGATAATTAAATGTTTTGTTTGACGTGATCTTTGTAGGACTGCAGTTGTCCAGGAGACAGATTTGTGCTTTTATGAAAACTGTAAAGAAAACCTTTCCAGTTCCTTTTTTTTTTTTCAACAAATCATTTCTCAGGTGCTCCTTCTTGATGTCAGTCTAGGTCAAAAGCAGAGTGTATGTCATGTAGGGAGCATGATAAACTGATGGGGTATTATAACGCATGAGGTATTCATGATGTAAGCCAGACAGAATAAGGGAAACATGCATATTATGCAGTTTGTTAAGAGCAGACATTCTTCTCATGCGTGAGATTACATATGGCAGTGACATAAACAATGTATTAAGTCCTCAGACGTAATGTTCAACTTTCAGAAACTTTTTGTTTTGTAACAGAGCGCACAGTGATCCTTATTGACATATCCCATCAACTAAAAGACTGAGAGATGTGATATTGAACACACAAAAAAACAATGTCTACCTTTGTGCCTGCACAGTAAATTAAAAATTAGAGAGATCTGAGGAGGAGCTGACAAGGTAAAAATTAAAAAAGCTTGTGAATTCCACTCTGAATGCTAGACTTGGACTTTAATCAAGCTGCATATTTCAATTAAAATGTGTAATGAAGATGTTTTGATATTCACAGAGCTTTCTGATTGCACATTTAACTTGTGCAAGAAAGACGTTCTATTTTATAAAAGAAGAAACTCCTTAACAAGATTCTTTATCTTTATTCTTTATCAGAACTTTAAGCCCATGAGTAAAAGGGAAACATCACGATGTTTCATGTCAATGATTCAGACTGACTGCTCTGGCTACTGGAGACACAACATGCATTCCCATGATTCCGCAGATGGCGAACAGAGTCTTCATGTTCTGAAGCCGTTGAGACAATACAAGCCTGGAGCTGTAATAACAGCAGAGGACGTCTCCAGTGGACGTCTTCAAAAACAGGAGATGAGAGTAAACGTGGTTCAGTCCAGCGTGAAGGGAGACATCCGTTCTACTGTCCTTGAACCCCCAGGACAAGAGAAAAACTGTAGCTGAGTGGATGGGGTGGGGGGTGGGGGGATGGAAATCAGACGCATAACAGGGCTCCCATGGGAGGAGGCTGGTTAGCTGGTCAACAGAAGCCCACGGCATCAGAGATTTCCCTTGCTGTGGTTCTGATTAGCAGGGACTAACACAGAGATAATTGAGAAAACGTCATTATACAGCTAAGCCGGTACAATCGGCCAGCAGGAAATTTTAGGAAGGGGGCTCCAATTTGCACCACTCACTAAAAGGGCCATCGGAAATGAAAGAGAGGAGGTCTGGACGGTGAATGCAATGTGAACGCAATAAAGATAACTATCCTCACTATCAGCACATGGATCAGATGAGCTGACTGACTGCTGGATACCCACAGCCAGTTGGCAATCATGTGCTATCGCAATGGAAATTGTAATAAACATTTTTATGGCTCATTTGGAAACTGAGCCGGCGTTGCTAAAGATGCTGAAGTGAAGCAAAGAACTGCTAGACAAGTGTGCAGAAGTGGAGACTGGAAGAAAAAAAACAGAAAAAAACATGCAGGCAGGCAGCGCAAAAGGTTAGTTGGTAATGTCAAGTTAAAATATTGAAGTCCCTGTCCACTCAAATGTGTTTTTTATTAATTATTATTGTTAATTCACTTAAATGTTTGACCTTCACTGTTCAGAATGATGCATGTGTAGAGTTTGAAGGCTGTTTTTAAATGAATATGCAGAAGGGGGAAGGTTTCTCATCTTTAATCTGAGTTTAAGAGCATGATTTTGTCACATCACAACTAGTTCGGAAGCCAATCGTAGTCCAATACAATTAAAGTCCAAAGCAACTTACACAAAAGTATATGAGACTTGATACCTCGAGCACACATACACTAACAATGGACTTTTTAGTGAACGTTTGAAATAAGTATTTTAACTTGTTAACTGAACTTTTTTTTGTGGAAAAACCAAATCAGACAGTAATTATTATGAAGAGCAAAGAATTTTATATACGTTGTGTTTTAAAATATGTTTGGTGGGGATCTTTAATGGGCTTTTTGAGGGACGATAAAGGGTCATTAAATCTAAATTTCAAGAAAAAAAGTTTTTTCTCACTTTCTTTCAATGAGATCTAGCCATGGAGATATACACCAATCAGCCATAACATTATGACCACCTGCCTAATATTGTGTAGGTCCCATTTTTGCTGCCAAAACAGCCCTGACCCGTCAAGGCATGGACTCCACTAGACCTCTGAAGGTGTGCTGTGGTATCTGGCACCAAGACGTTAGCAGCAGATCCTTTAAGTCCTGTAAGTTGCAAGGTGGGGCCTCCTTGGATCGGACTTGTTTGTCCAGCACATCCCACAGATGCTCGATTGGATTGAGATCTGGGGAATTTGTAGGCCAAGTCAACACCTGAACTCGTTGTTGTGTTCCTCAAACCATTCCTGAACCATTGTTGCAGTGTGGCAGGGCGCATTATCCTGCTGAAAGAGGCCACTGCCATTAGGGAATACCGTTTCCATGAAGGGGTGTACTTGGTCTGCAACAATATTTAGGTAGGTGGTACGTGTGAAAGTAACATCCACATGAATGGCAGGACCCAAGGTTTCCTAGCAGAACATTGCCCAAATCATCACACTGCCTCCGCCAGCTTTCCTTCTTCCCATAGTGCATCCTGGTGCCATGTCTTCCCCACGTAAGAGATGCACACGAACCCGGCCATCCACATGATGTAAAAGAAAACGTGATTCATCAGACCAGGCCACCTTCTTTTATTGCTCCGTGGTCCAGTTCTGATGCTCACGTGCCCATTGTAGACGCTTTCGGTGGTGGACAGGGGTCAGCATGGGCACCCTGACCGGTCTGTGGCTACGCAGCCCCATACGCAAAAACTGCGATGCACTGTGTCTTCTGACACCTTTCTATCAGAACCAGCATTAACTTTTTCAGCAATTTGAGCTACAATTCAATTCAGTTCAGTTTTATTTATATAGCACCATATCATAATAAAGTTATCTCAGGGCACTACAGTAGCTCTTCTGTCGGATCGGACCACACGGGTCAGCCTTCACTCCCCACGCGCATCAGTGAGCCTTGGCCGCCCATGACCCTGTTGCCGGTTCACCGGTTTTCCTTCCTTGGACCACTTTTGGTAGGTACTGACCACTGCAGACCGGGAACACCCCACAAGAGCTGCAGTTTTGGAGATGCTCTGACCCAGTCATCTAGACATCACAATTTGTCCCTTGTCAAAGTCACTCACATCCTTACGCTTGCCCATTTTTCCTGCTTCCAACACATCAACTTCGAGGACAAAATGTTCACTTGCTGCCTAATATATCCCACCCACTGACAGGTGCCATTGTAATGAGATAATCAGTGTTCTTCACTTCACCTGTCAGTGGTCATAATGTTATGGCTGATCGGTGTATTCTGTTGGTATTTGCCACCTCTGAGATTTCTGCTTCCACAAAAATATATTGCGGGTGAATGGAATTTTGTTTGTGATGCTTAAAGCATTGACAAATCACTTTTTTTTTTTAAATTTCAACAGAAACTTTTTCCAGAACAGTGGATGATCCTCATCACACTGTGAACGGTTTTCAGAGAGACTCTTACTTCAATTAGTTCCAGTGAAAACTGTTGAAAGTGAGGTCTGCAGATTATCCAAAGTGAATCTATTTTTGGAAAGAAATGTGCAATATTTTAGATGTAGTTTTTCAATGCTATGAGCACCACAAACTAAATTCTGATTACCTGCATTTTTCAGGATGGTGGCAGAGATCTCAAAGCCTGGACAAAATTACAACCAAATCTGGCTACATAGTGAGAAAATGTGGGGGGGTTTGTCATTTATATTTAGGACTTTATAAAAGAAAAAGTTAGGTCTTTTGATGCTAAAAGTGAGCTTGGTATACAAACTTAATGTTAGTGAAACTCAGGAAAGGCAGAACCACATGCTTGCAAACCACTTCAGATAAACAATTTTAAACAGTTCATCATTGCACAAGGCCTTGCTCTGCAGGGGTGACCCTAACAATATTCCAGTGCGTTGGTCCAGTGCATTCCTATTGCAGTAAATGCAGCATCACAACAGCCACGTTAGAAATATGTTAAATATTTCGTAAATATGTCATTTTTAAAATAATTTACTGGAAACACTATAAAGTATGACTATCTCTTTATAGCACTTCAAATATTTATAAGCTGCTTATTTTAACTGTGCGTTACTCAACTTGCTTCCTTGGAATTTTGAAACTGTGTTTTGTGTGACTTTTTAATGTATATAAATTATATATAAATAATATATAAATTACTTTTATTATGAGTGGCAAGAACTGTGGTGATGTGGAGGCTGTGCTCACCATGATGAAATGATTTGGCTGAGCACTGCAAAAAAATACTTATCTATCATAATGATCTTTTTAAAATGTCCCAAAGCAAGGCACAAAACGAAGAAAAAAACAGCACTGCCAAATATTGAAGTATTCTTTTCTTGTTTAAACATGTTTTGATTCAAAAGCACTCAAAATTAGTGCAATTTCATGCAAATTCGTCTTCAAACAAATCATTTTGCACTGTATACAGGAAAATCAAATTATTACTTAATTAAAATTATTCCTTATTCATGTCATGCCCTGCATAAAAACATATATTGTTTGAGAAAATACGTGTTTAAGAACGTATCACTAGGCTACACCAAATAACTTAAGGTGTTTTATTTTTTGCAGTGTATCCGCTTTACGCACACGCTGTCTGAAATTTGATTCGAGTTTAAAAAGCCCCCACAGCAGCTACAAGTCAGAGAGTAGCGTGTTCTTCTCTGAACATCAGGTAGCTCCATATACGGATTGGAGAGTCACTTCACAGCCCCTCTGGCACTGTATCTGCTAGGGCGCACAGAGGGGCAGTGCCATGCACACTCCTGACTATGCGTTGCTCCTGAGCAGAGGGAACCAGTCCCTGGTTTTCAGTCCCACTAATGACCTAACGATGGGAACGCCTGGAAACGACACCGTCCACCCGAACGGATCCGATCCGTTTGCGCGAAACGAGGAAGTGGCCCAAATCGAGATAATGGTCCTGAGCATCACCTTCGTGGTGGCTGTGATTGGGAATGTGAGCGTCCTGCTGGCCATGTACAACACTAAGAAGAAGATGTCGCGGATGCACCTTTTCATCAAACACCTCTGCCTGGCTGACCTGGTTGTCGCCTTCTTCCAGGTGCTGCCGCAGCTCTGCTGGGAGATCACCTTCCGCTTCTACGGTCCAGACTTTCTCTGCAGGATAGTCAAGCACCTCCAGGTGATGGGGATGTTTGCGTCCACCTACATGATGGTGATGATGACCCTGGACCGTTACATTGCCATCTGCCACCCTCTGAAAACCCTCCAGCAGCCCACTCAGCGCTCCTACATCATGATCATCTCCACGTGGATGTGCAGCCTGGTGCTCAGCACTCCGCAATACTTCATCTTCTCCCTGAGCGAGATCAAGAACGGCTCGGACGTCTACGACTGCTGGGCGCACTTCATCGAGCCATGGGGCGCCAAGGCGTACATCACCTGGATAACCGTTGGCATCTTCCTCGTGCCGGTGGTCATTCTCATGATGTGCTATGGGTTCATCTGTCACAGCATGTGGAAAAATATCAAATACAAAAAAAGGAAAACGATGGCTGGTGCTGCGAGCAAGAACGGGCTAATTGGGAAACATTCAGTCAGCAGCGTTACAACTATATCAAGAGCCAAACTGAGGACTGTCAAAATGACTTTTGTGATAGTTGTGGCGTACATTGTTTGCTGGGCGCCGTTTTTCATAGTGCAGATGTGGTCGGTGTGGGATGAAAACTTCCAGTGGGCTGGTGAGTGCTGAAGAAATGAAACGAGAAATGTATTAATAATTACTGAATGTAAAACTCATACAGCTTTAGGAATGGTGTGATATGCAGCCAAAAAATAACAGCACAGAGAAAGCACGTGGTCACTTACCACAAAATAAAAAACTCTCTTTGTGCAAAGTCCAAGTGCGCACAACCTTTACGCACGGATTTATTTGGCACACAAAACCAAAAATATGCGTAAATAGTGTAAAAAATGATAAATACAAAAATAAACGGATCTATTGTTTAGAAGCTACTTCATTCACATGAAATAACCGAGTGCAGCACTGTAAGCCTTCAAACAGTCTTGTTAAAAGTAAATGAGTGGTGAAGCTACAAAATCTGGGTTCCCTGATATCTTTATTTTAGTCTTCCCCTGTCTCAAAATCTCAGCCTCCTCAGCTGTGGGCTCTTAGAAACGCCTCCATCCTTCACTTCAGACCAAGTTTAGTCTTATATTCTGTCTAAAATATTTTATCTTGAAATAAAAAATACTGTAATGAAGTGAAAAAGTGACACTTGCTTCCATTTCTTTTGCTTTTTAAACTCTTCTGGGGCTGAGTCAACATGCACAGCAGACAGATTGCTTCACTAATATCAAGAAAATGACACTTGATCCAAAAAGTTGCAAAATAAATTTGATTTGCAACAGAAACTCAGACTTTTTGAACTTGTGCATTTTGCAGATTTTCTCTTCTTCAAAGAAAAATTAGGCTTTACATTTCAACACCAGATTAATTGACTTAGACAGGCATCTCTGCAGCCTAGCCTGTACCAGATGTTTTGTGGATTAATCATCCTTTTCCTCTTTCCTCTCTCTGTTCTCCAGATTCTGAAAACACAGCAGTGACTCTGTCTGCGCTCCTTGCCAGTCTCAACAGCTGCTGCAACCCGTGGATATACATGATCTTCAGCGGTCACCTCCTCCAGGATTTTGTGCACTGCTTCTCCTTCTGCCACAAAGTGAACACTGACTTCAAGAAGGAGGACTCAGACAGCAGTCTCCGCAGAACAACGCTGCTGACTAAGATGACCAATAGGAGCCCTACGGGCAGCTCTGGCAACTGGAGAGAGCTAGACAACTCTCCCAAGACCTCCATTCAGGCAGAGTAAACACGCAGCCAGGCAACTCTGTTTACTGGGGTGGGAATGAAAAAATGTCTGGCAGTGACATCAAGGTACACAACTCATCCTAACTTTGGGCATGACTAACAGTGACTGAAATGCCTCCCCCAAGTCCAACACTGAGAGTGAAGAAATATGGTGTAGACTGAGAAATTGCAACAAGGACAGAAAATATGGACATATTACCAGTTCTTCTTCTTGCTGGATTTTGTGTGAAAACCTTTTCATATAATCTAAGCAACAATTTTAGAAAAAAAATTGGGAAAGGAGATGAAATTTCAAAGTTTTACTTAGAATGTATCATGTATCATGTGTCATGCATCTCCACAATTGTTTGTAAAAGCACTAGATACTGACGGTTATGTTTTTGCATCATTTTGTTGAATTTAGTTGTAATACTTGAAATTTCGACAAGCCCCAAGTAGTCAAGCAGAGTCCAGACATGATTCCTTTTGATACTTTTAATAGAAAAGCACTTTTCCAGGAATACTGATGCTTTTACTTGTTTTTATGTCTCCCTGCAGTGCCGCCAAACACTCTTTCCTGTTAGAGTGTTTACAAAGATAAAACTTACGTAGCAGCCAGGAGGTGTGCGGTGGTGAAAACAACTCTTCCAGACCGCACGTCTCTAAGTAACCGAGGCAGTCACCCCATCCTTTGTGCTTGACTTTCCAGTTTGTTGTTTTTCCCAGAACCAGATTTAAGTGGCTTATTAAAAAAAAAGAAAAAGATTGAAACCAACCTTTCCTTTGACCTATCACTAAAAAAAAGAAAAAACAATGCACATGGGGTTTAGGCTACATGTATTAATCGGGGCCTTGCGTGCATCCACATTTTTCTAATTATTTCATGCTGCAGCAGGCAGTCCTCTGTGTGGATCCCTAAAGAGTGGCTGTCATTTCTGTCGAACAGAGGCAAATGGGTTCCCCTCGAAAATAGCATGACATTCACGTACACACACACACACAGTATAGGGGGATGGCGGGGGTTTTGATGAAGTGAGATTGGCCACAGCTGGAAGAGTCTACCTACCAACACACAGACCCCTCCCATGGCTTTCACGAAATGTTGGGGAGAAGCTCACACATTCCAAACACTCTACGTACACTTCCTGATTTTTTTCGGGGGGGTTCTGTTTTTTGGCTTCATTTGCACTCCAGACAAAAACAATTTTCAGAAATTTTAATTTTCTTTTAGCATTAATGATGTGCAGCATCGTAATGGCTATCGGACCACCGAAAAGAACCTGTATGTTGCAATGTATCAAGACGTTTCTATCTGAGTGTATAGTATATTTGTACATAAAAGGCACTTAAATATCTGTAAATAGGAGTAATATATGTAAATCTGTTCAACATGAATTCCATTTGTCTGTAATAGCTTGTGCACATTGGAAATAATCTAAATATCCTATAAATATATGTTGAAATATTGATGCACTGAATACTACACTGGCTTTGTCTCCTGTTTTCACAACCACAACACGGATGATTTCACTGTTTATGCTTCGTGTTGTTGCTACACAGCCATAGAAATCTCTGGTGTTATTTTTGCTGGAAATTGAGCAATTTTAAACTTATATCTCTCGCCAATCTAAGCACTTACAATCTGCCAAGCTCTTGAATTATGCAACAGCTTTTCGGCCTTTCACTGAAAATAATGTGGAAAAGAAGTTCTGTTAATGAGACAAGCTGTCCACCCTCACAGAACGTATAATATATGAACAGATAATGTAATAGCTTCTTAGAATGTAAATGTACCTGTACCTTTCAAATATAGCAAATGAAACTGTTAGTGCAGTGTGTTGCTGGATAAAGTAACATTACATTAAAGGGTGTGTTTACCCATATTACCAAACATGAATATTTTCGCCCTCACTTGTTTTTACTTGCTCAGGTTTTGAGATATCTGTGATATGTCTCTACAATTTCTTCAGCCACCCCAAAACAGGTGAACAGAATTGTGTTTGTGGAGCCGACAGCATTGATAAAATGACATTTTGGGAAATACGCTTATTCACTTTCTTGCCAAGAGTTAGATGAGAAGATTGATACCACTCACCCTGATTCACAGGGGGCAGTTTCTTTGGTAGAAAGTAGTTCCAAAGAAATGTGGTCACAACAAGACTTATACTGTATATTATTCAGAGTAACATTGACATTTTTGTCTGGAAAGAGGCGTTGCTGTAAAATCTTTTAAATCTTATTTTTCCATGTCTTGAGCACCACTGACAAAACTACATTCACTTCCATTGTATAATCATATATATATATATATATATATATAAAAGAAAGATCTCAAAATCTGGGCTAATAAAACCAAATCTGCATGGCTAAACACCACTCGAGTTTAGTGAGAAAATATTTTTAACTATCTACTAGACTCCATCAAGAGTGCAACATAATTTCATTTGATTATTTAATGATATTATTGTCTAATTGAGTTATCACATTCTTCTTTCTCTTGCTGAAAAAAAGTGTTACACATCTTGTGAAATCATAATTGTGTAATGTAATAATGCAGTGACATTACGCCATCCAGCAACTTTTGTATTCTTTATTGCATCATTACCTAATCTGAGCAACATTTTTAACATTATAAAGAATGAGCATGTCACATTATTCTGGTAATGCACATTGTTCTGAAGAGCTGGTGATATCGACCATTTTTGAAGGGTTCCCCCATAGCAACTAAACCCTCCCAACCACCTTAATCTGCTATGCTTCAGTTTATCTCTGACCATCTGACCTCATAACATAAGGGTCTGGTAGTCATATCACAGTGACGTATCTGAGGGGCAGTCCTACAGGAAATTATGTTAGCCCTTCAAATACGGTAGAGAAAGTTAAGATCTACCATAAAGGATGGAGGTGGTCACTGTCAGCAATAAAAAGGAGAATGAAACAGACATCAGGCAATCTTGTCTGGTATCAACAGGGATTATGCAGCTACGATCTCTACTTAAAGCAGTATGGAAGGACTATCGCTGTAGCTATGATGGACATATCTCAAATTCCCAGTCTAGCACGCGCTCTGCGTCTCATTAGACATGCCAGTCATTAAGTAGAATGCCTCTGAAAGGCTGGCCATGTTAACATGATCTGGGCTAAGGTCATCAGTCAGAGTCTAGACCGAGCAAATACATCAGGAGGCAGTGATCGAGTTTCTCCAGAGAGTTTGAAAAACTATGACTCCCTAGTTAGGCATCCAGAAAACAGACAGATCTTATTATAAGGGTAATAAAACAAGTATCATTACCATAAAATAGGCTCTTTGTATCAGTTCAATACGGACATGTTCCTTCCATTCAATCTAATTCTGTGTCTACAATGTATCAACTCTGTGAGTGTAATTGATCAGTTTCATCATTGGTTTCTTTCGCACTGGGATCATTTTATTTTTGTGACGACAGGAGGGGAAAAAAAAGGAAATCATTGAGAAAATCAATTTCGCTATATGGCCTCTCTCTCGTTCGTACAGTATGTGCTGAGCTGCTAGTGAGATAAACGGAGCAAGAAAGATTCATGAGTCCGACAGAGGTCTGTGAAGAGCAACAGCAACAAAGACCTTCACATTCTTTGTGTGTTTTATGTATGGTAGTATAGAGGTCGAACAAGGAAGCAGAAATGAACGAATGAGACGGGAGCTACACATACTCGTGAAGGTCATTGTTCCCTGGGACACCTCTGAAGAATCACTTTACACATACTTCACTCTATATCGTCTCTTAGGCATAAAAGATGACTTCGAGCATCAGTCTGCTGTTTCTTGGCAAACCCATCCACCTCCCAAGCGGTGTAGAATTAGCTGAAAGAATGCCATTGCTCTAAGAAAACATGTTTATCTTGTAGAGTTGGATGCAAGATTGCTTAATGGTGCTCTCCCCGATGTATTCTTTAGACGATAACAACATTTTGATCGTGCATTGTGTGGGACTAATGCTGTGAAGATTCATGCTTCCTTTCTTAAACAACTTCCACCATGTTGTCCTTATGTAACCAGGGTCTATCTACTCTTGATTACAGTTACTAAAACAGCAAATACATTTCTTATATTGCTGATAGTGATAACAGCCAATAGTCTTTGCGTTGTGTTTTGTGATGTTGATGGACTATAATTATAGAGCCAACGGTCCAAGACTTCTTTTACACATTACACAAAGACACTACCGATACAGATAAATTAGTACACATAGATAATTACTCTGGATGTCAATTTAGTTACCGTCTCTCTGTCTCTGATAGGCTATACATTAATATTTACAGGTTTTCATTTAACAGTCAACCACTCACCTGGGGGATACAAGCCCGGTCTGACTTGTTCCCCCGGTGATGGACTTTATAACTGCATTGTTACCATGGATACTGTGTAGCTTAGTAATAAATATGAAATATAAAATAATCATCATAAAAATACGAAAATAACACAAATATGTAGAACTTACAACTATCAAATAAAGGTAACATTACTGACAAAATTAAATTCTATATTACAAGATTTTGCTATTAGACAAAGTAACAATTTAAACCTCAAATTATGTATTTAATGTAACATGCAAGAAGCATATGTTACACTTACAGGAAACAAGTCCTGTTTTCTGTCTATCTGGGCAATTGTGTCCACAGCTGGCTTCCCTCCACGTGATACCCTGGCCTTTCCTCAACCAAATACTGACACTGTTATTGGCCGGCCAGCATAAACGAAACAGGCTAAAGAAGTTATACAAGTGTTTACAAAGCCACTATTCTGACAGAAATGTTGTCTTTTAACAAATGGAGATTTGCTTTTTTTGGCTGAATTAGACTACTGTTGGTCAGTGGTGACCTAGCAAGCCGAATGTTTTGGTTATTAGCGGATTAGACATGAGCAAGTCATTAATACAGGAAGTCCTTTCAGCACTATGATCAGAGTCAGATGAGACGAGGCTCTCTCGGCATCTCTGCCTCCATTACGTGCAAGCACCCTCTTCCTGCTCCATTGTTCTCCTTCTATCGTCCTTGAGAATAACTTTCTCTTCACTATTGTGTTGTTTAATCACTCCCCAGAGGTCATTCATTTCATGCAAACAAGCAGGTCTAAACATGCTGGTAAATCTGGAACTCGATCAAACGTTATTGTCTGAGACTTGTTGATGAAGAAGGCAGAATAGAAAGAAATGTAAAGAACAGTTAGAAAATCGCCTACGAAATCAGTTTTGAAACAAAGGAAATTCACTGTATATATTCACAATGTTGGCTGCCCTTAGGAAACAGATAACTGCTGCTGTATAGCTTGTCCTAGTTTTCTATCTAACACTTATCTATCCAGAGGAGGCTTGCTTAACATAACCTTTTGTTTTTTCTTTTTGGCATATGCTGTCATCAGAACTCTTTTGCTTTGCAGAATCTGTGTAGCTGTTTGTCTATTGTCTACTTCCAGCCTCAACTGTCAGCATATTTCTTGGGTCAGCTCAGTGGTTATACGTTATCAGCAAAGGGTGTTATTCCTATTTGTTGCAGAGGTCCTCTTAAAGGGGACCAGAGGAATTTTAATCCTAATTAAGATCATGACCGTAACATTGGTGACATGGTAGTAAGGGCATACAATTTATTGTTTTAGCTGCTAATATTTCAAAGGAAAAACTGAATTATTTATGAATGTAAAATACAAATAGATAAATACTATAAAACAAGAAGCAATCCCTTGATCTGAAACACTGAAACACAAATAGAATAGCTGAAAACTGGGAAAGTGGGTATGATAAGACAAATAACTGTCAAACACCTTACTCTTTGCAATGATGGACGTTGAATAATACTCACAATATAATTACTCAAGTAAGCAGTAAATACATGTTAAACACTGCATCTCTGTAAGTGAACCCTGAGTTAAGATTATTTTGTCAAACTACTACTCTCAAGGTCAAGAATTCATCTTCACACAGTGTATTCTGTACCTACTTACATGTACAAATATATTTTAATATTTTCAGTTTGATATTCATGAATATTATACTGGAACCCTGGCTACTGCAGTTGTAGCCCATCCTCCTAGAACATACTTTTACATACTACAAAATGGTTAATATGTTTTGGAGGAAACATAATTGCTGTGTGGATTATGTTCACAAGCAAAGGTTTTTGTAGTCAATACAGAGCTACAGTAACTGCACAATCGTCATATGAAGGTGGTCAGGGTGGATGGTGGTACCAAGCTTGGTTAAACCTAATTTGGGCACTGTTACTATATGCTTAAAATGCATTCGCTGTTGAATATTAGTAGTATATAAAAGTATTGTTTTAGGAGACAGGGTTGGACTCTGTGATGTTCCTAAATGTCCACTGTACAGAGGATTTAAGGCCAGGGTATGCTCAAAATGATCTGGTTTGTACGGTGTGTCGTCCGACTACATCTGAAGGCGACAGTGTTTGTAGCTGTTCTGAACAGCCACACTCAAAGGAGGGGCAAGATGCGATAATTGTTAAAATATGGGAAAACAGCGTACACTTTAGAACAATCTTTCCACAACAGTATTCATAGTGTCACACTTGTTTGTACGTACAAAAGCAAAGAAAGTAGTTGTGTAACATGACCTTTTCTCTGTCGCCACCTTCAAGTTAAACATTTCATTTTCCTAACAAGGAAGAAAATAGCCACATTATCTGTGTACAAACAACAACTAATTATGAGGTTACCAAAAACATAACCTGTTTTGAAAAATGGAGAGGAAACTAAGTTGTCTTTCCATTTATTTACCCATCCAACAATTTTGTTTTCTGGCTCTGACTTACAGCCACACACAACCATTAGCATATGCAGCCTTTTAGTCTGGTTTCTCAAAAAAGTGGAAAGGTCATCAAACATGTGTTTTGATGTGCCGTAGGGTCACAGCATGGGGGTCATATGAAGGCTGCACACAGTGAGAGACTCGCTCTGTGAACGTCCAAAACCAGGTGGGAATCAAAGGCAGAGCCGGGGAGGTGACATGAGAGGCTGCTGGATATGTTATCTACTCCTTCATCCAGCTGCTGTATGGCATTATACCTGGGTTCACAGAACAAACACAACACAAAACATGTGAAAACAAACATATCTGTGCCTTCCTGAAAAATGCTCAACAATGTAATTAAGTTCTGATGATGAAATTCTTGCAAGATATACCTTATATAGAATTTATAATGCTATGTATATATTCTAAATATATGTTTGTGTTTATTTGACACAAAAATGTTAAGCTTTATTGTTTGAGATACATGACTGACACTGACGCACACAAACACATATCACAAACACTAAAATATGACAGGCGTGTGATGCCTTCACAGCGGAGTTGTTGCCTAGAAACCAACAGCAGTTAAAGCAGGCTCGGTGGACAATGATTAATGAAGTGTCACTGCAATAGTTTTTACTGCTCATGCCCACAGGTCAGGAAAAAATTGACCTTCAATAATTATGAAATCCTTATTTGTGAACAGTAATGTCACTAGCGGAGAGAGATGAGGTGTTGCTCTTAATGCCTTCCTGCCCGCTTGATGCCGTATGTTCCAGCATCTGACAGAGACAAGCTGTTGCCTTCCAGGAAATGTGTTCTCTGGGATTTTATCAGGACTTCTCATCTGTTAGGCTATGTTAGGCAGTGTGGCTGAATGTCAAGTCCGAAGCTACACTGTGCTGTGTCCAAGGAGAGCGGGACAGCCAATGTGCATTTCTTTTAAAAATCAAAAGCAACAGTTATAAGTGACTGGATCTTAGTGAAAGTTTTCTTGCGTTATTACAAAACAGCGTTGACAAGCTTATTCGAAACTTGACTTCACTGTAAGAGAGTGGTGGTTGGAAGTAGGATGACTAGCTGACTCCTGTTACGATGATGTGTTGCAATCAGGCATACAAAGACACCAAAATGATCAAAGTGGAACAGGTACTCTTACAAATAATGGATAACACAAGAAAACAATAAATTAGATGAATATTAGAAATTAATATGCATTCTTGTTTGATAAATAAATTGGATAACACAACAGAGAGTGATTTCTTTCTTCTAAAATGCATTTGTAGCATTCTAGAAATGACCTTAAAGTATTAGATGAGAATGCACCTTTGAATGATATCATCACACTCAAAAATAACATATTTATGTGACTGTTAAGGAACCAATCCCTGGAACACAATTTGATGCTAAACTATAGTTTTCCACCACGTTGTTATGAGCTTTCACAGCAAGTAATTTCCATAAAACATTCAACTGATTTCATTTGTAATTTTCTTTCACTTGGTTCTTTCTTATGATGGCCCACTAGCTTTGTTTGAGTGACTGTCATAATGAAAGATACAAAAACACGTAATATTTTCTGTTTTAGCCGTTGTTTTTGATGAGGCAGGCAGTGGTGTGACTCTGCTCTTTTACAAATTGCATTTTATCTAAACTAAACAGCTCCACCTTTTTGTAAATAGTATATAGCAAAAGAGTTTCTTCACAAAGTCTACAACAGTCAGACCAGTAATATTTCACACAAGAGTAGGAGCAAACAGTATACTGTATCATCTTGTGTGTATGTTTATATGTTTATATATAATATTATTTGACCAGACACTATAGATAACAAATATTTCATTTTTGACTAACACTATCACATCAGAGACAGTTTTTTCAAATATGTAATGTCCCTCTACAGTAATAAAAAATGATATAAGACCAGAGCTTGTGTGATTGGTCAAAGTGCTCTCCAAAAACATATATGCATAACCTCGACAACAACATATGTATCCTGTTTGCAGGAGGAACGTGTTTACTGCGAAGTGAGGAACACAATAACAGAGACAAATGGTCAGGGGATCTGACCACCCCCAGCTTAATCCTCTGATGGACCAGATGGGAATGGAATGTGGGGTCCATCAACAGCCATAAATCACATACATTTACAATTCAACACCAGCAGCAGCCCTGTTGGTGGTGCTTGACCAGTGCAATGTTATTCCCCTATTGCATCACACAAAAACACACTTTACATGTGTTTGGGTGTGCCTTGGCTACAATGACGGCACGTGTATCCAACGCAGACATGCAGACCCATGTGCATTATTATACATATATGTACTTGGTAACACTCAACATATGCACATACAGGCATATATACACACACAAACCAAGACATGCCTAGTTTTTACGAAACAGTGGTCAGATAAGGTTTCCCCTGAAAGATTCTCAGGACGCTGGTGACATCTGCTGGTCAGAGATTAAAACAACAAGCTACCCACAAAATCTGATATAACAATCATTGATTATTGCAGCACACAAACACACACACACACATATATGCACATGCAGAGTAGGGGTTATTTCATATGTTTGAGATTCTTTCGCCAGTATCTACTTTTAGTGTAAAATTAGCACTACTTACCAAAATCTCAGAGAAATCGTAGAGGTTTTTTTGTGTGTGTGTGTTAGTGGCAGAATTAGTAGCAAATTAGTAGTTGTAACTGCACTAGCACAGTGTAGTAAAAGAAGTAGTGCAGTAATGTGCTGCAGCAGCAGTGGTAGCAGTATTGGAAGGAATAATACTGTCATAATACTATCAGTATTGTGGTCATAGCTGAAGTTGGAGTAGTAGTAGTATATGTGTAGCCAACCTGCTGCTCATGAGCCTCATGCAGCTCTTTGCCTGCATATATTTGGCTCTTTTATTCACACCCTAGTTGTCTTATTCTTTGTTTTAATTTTGAATCAAATTGTTATTAACATCATAATTGTAAACTGTTGCCCTACAGCAATATGAGATCTAATAACTTGAGTTAGTGGGACCAAATTGCACGCCTCAGAGAGTGCCAGTCACTTACTACGATCTGCCACAATCACTACTACTATTGTTGAGTAGAAGTAATATGGTACTTATAGTATTAGCAGTTGTACAAGTACAATTATAGCAGTGGCAGCAGGTGCAGTAGTAGTAGTTAATAGTGGTAATATAGTAATATAATTGTTGTGCTAGTAGAGTAACAGCAGCAGCAGGAGTCAAAGTACTAATACTAGCACTGCTGCTTATGGTGGTGGTAGTAGAAGTAGTTTAGTTGCAGCCTGAATAAGTACGATAAGTGCATTGTATTTGTAGCGTCTCAGTACTTCAGTTAAAAGACAGATGTACGCAGTGCTGTCATGACGGTGTGTTGAACTGTCTCTGTCTCACACAGACAAACAGACAGCAACTTTTGGGATCATCAATGCTCACACTCGGGTTCACCACCTCCAGATTATCCCCTGGTACGAGTGTGTGTGGGCGGCCGTCTGTGCCTATCGGTGAGTCAGTCATCAGTTGGATAAGTGGGCTGATTACACACACACACACAGGCACACACACACACAGGCACACACACTGGTATGACAAAGACAATCTTCCATCTTGACCCAGTCATCACCATCATAATCCTGTGGAGAATATGTACAGGGCCTGGACAAAAAAAACAGAAACACATTAGCATTCAGTAGAATTGCAGTGGATACTAGTCTACCATTATTGACTAATACTGCAAAATTATGTAATCTGGCAAGGGGAAAGGTCTAAAAACTCATGACGACATTCTGCATTTCTAACACACACACACACACACACACACACCCACACACGCACACACAAAAAACATCAGGAGCCACAATTAGAGCTTCATGTAAACTCACACTTACTGGAATATTTGCCACAATCTAAAGCCACAAAAAGGTTAAAGTTGAATCAAGATTGCTGACAAAAATCTGCATTATTAATTTGTGCATAGGAATTATCAAAAACTTTGCCCTTGATACCTTTAATTTTATTTTTAAATTCCCACAGAACATTGCCATGGTTACACTATACAGTATATCTTACAGGACAACTATGACACATTCATTTTATGCTCTCATCCCTTCAGAAGCTGCCTGCAAGCTATGTTCCTAACAGATCATTGAGTCCAACATACTCTCTTACATGAATTGTTCCTCGCTCCAGGACTAAAGCCTATGGTGGTGATGTTGCATTTAGTTCATACAGTGGAACTGCCTCCTAGAGGATTTGAGCGTGTGCACTTACAGTGAAAAGGGTTCAAAATGTCAGTTTCAATGGGCTGCACTGAGAGTGAGCTGGAAACTTTGGTGAAAGTCTGTGACAGACATATAGAGGACTTTCAGTGACATTGTAACTTTGATGCAGTATACGTTATACAGTAATGTATTTAGGGAACTTCAGTTTTTCAATATAAGATTACTTCTTCAGGTATTTATTACATAATGTGTCTCTCAAAGGAAAGGTGACCCTTAAATGATTTGGTTTTATTTTACAGAGATGTCTTACATAACGATTCATTTTGGTTTTCATCTGATGTCATTTTCAGCCTCGCTAGCGGCATGGCTCTGTGGATAGCAATTTCAGTTGGCCGGTCCGCCTGTCTGTCCAACAAAAGTACACTACATGGCCAAAAGTATGCAGACGCCAAACAAAGCATGTGGACACCCAAGCATTTCAAACCCACGTGCGTTAATCTGCTGCTATACCTATATCTGGGAAGGTCTTTTGGGCGTTAGTGAGGTCGGACATTGATGTTGAGTGATAAAACCTGGCTTGCAGTTGGTATTTTAACTCATTTTGAAGGTGTTTCATGGGCTTGAGATCAGGGCTCTGTGCAGGCCACTCATGTTCCTCCACATCAAACTGGGAAAACCATTTCTTTACAGTCTTTGCTTTTTGCAAGGAGACATTGGCATGTTGAAACAGAAATGACCCTTCCACAAACTGTTGTCACAGAGGTGTTAGCAAGAAAGATTTCCCCTAAAAATGGCCTCAGACTAAAAGTATACCCCTGTCCACATACTTTTGGCCAAACATTGTATCTAGAGAATATATATATGGATGGTTGTATATTCCGCCTAATATAGCATCTGCTATCATCTGCTGCATCCCAGATCACAGGCTGGCCTGTTGTGTGTAATTAGGTCAATAGAGCTCTTTGCTGGCAAACTCATGAATTATTCATTAGATATAGTCTGCCAATTTGGCAACTCCACTTTCACTGGAGTTCATTCATTCTCACTGGAGACATTCTGTATGAGTGTACTCACAGTTTTAATGGGCATGTAAACTCATAAAGATTGAAAATAATGTAACTGTAATGTAACATTTCACAAGTTTATCACATATGGAGCTCATTTCACACGTGGACAGATTCACTTATAGGAACATGTGGTTTAGGATGTTTAACTTGTGATAAATTGACATGATAGAGGCACACTAGATTTTCTAATGTGAAATGTAAGAAAAATTAATAAATGTGGGTTATCACATGTAAACAATTTATATGTGATCTATTCACATACTGTATAAGCATATGTGGTTTTCAGACATTTCACATGTGAAAACAAGAAATTCATGTGTGATCGAGATCACAAACCAAGTCCTGTTCACACTGGGAGATTCTGTCAGAGTGCTTTTAAGTCTCCACCCTGGACGACAATTTTTGAAGTGTCATGCCATGTCTGAGAATTGAATACACCATGTATAAACATTAGTGCAAAACCCCAAACTCTTTCTTTTTTTCTTTCTTTCAGATTTTTGGTGTTAATTTACCCTATTGGAAAACTTTAGGGATATTTGTAACTTAATGGAGACATTGGGAGACACATCACTTGTACAACCCTTTCTCCTCCAAATTACATTCATATGCAGCTAAGTTTCACTTGCTAAAATGTTTTGGAGTAAACGTAATACTATCCAGTTTATGTTCACTGTTCCAAAGCAGGAAGTAGTTTGACATCATATTTAGAGAAAAAGCACAGAGAAGGGGGTGCATGAAGCATATGACTTTGATTTTAGGAACCAGGTGTCTTATCCATTTCATGCTTCAAGTCAGTGTTTACTTTTTTAATATTTAATCAAAATCACAATATTTTCCATACCCTTAAACAAGCATTATTGTCTAAATATAACCCCCCGCAAAAAACAGAACTGTTGTCAATGTTTAATATGTTCAACTTGAACATTTTTTAATTATATTCACAAAAATGTAACCTGGGCGGGAGAACTTGGGCAGAAGACAAGCAGGGTTCATACAGCTTCAGATTTTACAAGAGAAAAATTCAAGCATTTTACAAGGTACCTAAACCAAAAATGTCCAGACTTTGAAGCCTTTAATTGTTATATTATAAATTCCAGGAGACAACAAACAAATATGATGATGGGATCGTTTAATTTAAAATATTAAAAATTTTTGGTTTACATGAGTGACTGTGTAGATGAAACACCAGATTATGTTGAAAATCAAGCATTTTTCAAGGAGAATATTCGAATTCAAGCATATTCCTAACCTTGAAAACACAACAGTTAAAATTAAGCATTTTCCAAACTTTCAAGACTTTGTACGAACCCTGAACAAGAGTTTTTCCAGCACAGATGCACAAAAAAAAAAAAAAAACCCAGAACATGAAATTCAAGTTTTCACTTTCACAACAAATTCACCTACAGGTGCATGTGGATTTGGGACATATCTGAAAATCTCACATGCATATAACGTGAACCTTTCACATGTGAAATTTGTTCACCATGATAAATCTGTGAAATGTGTTTTGCATGTGATAAATAAATCTGTGATCTTGTGGCCCTGTCTTGTAGATGGGCCATGACTTTTATTGTTTTAGTTTATTTACTGTACTCACACTGCCCATTTTACTAAATAAATTTGGTTTTAATCAAATTACTATGTAGTATTATTCGAGTATACTGGTGTCTGGGTGTATAATGAAGCAGGAGGTGGGTGGGTTGGGGGCCAGTAGGGGCTAACAGCAAAGTTTTGCTCTGGGGCAACCAAACATGTTAATCTGGCCATGCTTGACTTGAGACTTAATGCAAATAAGTAATTCTCACATAACTGGAGAAGTATTAGAAAGCACATGACTTGACATTCAATAGGTACAAAGAGTTATAAATGCAGTAAAAATCAGAGATTATGAATAAATGTACATGTAAAGGCTTACAAACATGATCATAAGAGATATAAATAGTCTTAAATCAGTTGAGCTTATGATTACGATGCAAAACGTGCATTTCTATTTGAAGGCTTTGAATCAGACCTCTGCCAACTTTCAGTAGGCTCAAGCAAAATTTGACCTAAGGGTTGTTGATAGAAGCAGACTCTGTCCAAATGGCAACATTTTCCAGTGAACCTTTGGACTAAATGGATCTGAATCAATTCCCAGATGAGTCTAACAGTGCCAATTAACTACAAATAGGGTGCTTTTTTATTTGTTTAAAGTCATTCTCAGACCGTCATGATTTAAAACTTCACCTCTCAACACTGCCGGTCCATGAATAGAAAGAAGCCTGTGAGTCTGATCTGTGGGTTGGCTGTTCTGCAGACTGTGGTATTGTATAACAGATCATTCTGCGAGGTTTACTTGTCCAAAATGTAGCTCTAAGTGTGTTCGCAAGTTCATGATGTCTAGACACACATCCTGGTGGGTTGGCTGAAAGCCCAGCCAATCAGATTGAAACCAACTCGCAGGCCAGAACAAACAGAAAACACAAATACCAAAGTCACAACAGAAAGTGACATGTGATATTCTGTAAAACTGGTCAGATGTGTCATATTTGCAGTGAATCTCTTTTTGTGGTGAATGGAAATGGAAAAAAAGCTGATTTCTGTGTACTGAATTAATTAAAGAGTCCAGTTTGTTAGTATAGTCTAAGTCCAATGTCAAGTCTATTTGAAACCACAGTGAACTCAAGTTTGAGGAAATGAGGCTACCACAGTCAGTATCATGTCTCAAATCACTTCTGAAAACACACAAGATTTTTTCCTTGATTTGACTTAGTCATTTTATTTATTTTAGCTTTTCCCCCTGTAATTGTTTTACCTTATTTTATCCTGATGTATCTTATTTTCCTTTTTTCTATTTGTTTTAATTATTGCCTCTTGTGAAGCACTGGATTACTTGTTTTCTTTGGAAAACCGCTCTTTGAATAATTATTATCATTATCATCGTTGTTATTAAATGCATGGCTCAGGTTACACTTCATATATGAATTGTTTATTTGGTTTCTTCTCAATTACAGTTGTGGTCATCTACTCCTCTTATTTACAATGGATGTTTTATCAGGTACAGAGAGCATGCCAAAGTCAGCTGACTGCACACACACTGTCTTCCTGTGTTTGGTGTGTGTGTGTGTGTGTGTGAGAGAGAGAGAGAGAGAGAGAGTTTGTGTGGGTGTGAGCTCTTTTCCTTTTACTTTACTCTGTCTTATGAGGACAAATAAGTTGCATAGTAGAATCATATTAGGTATTTTTTCATTCTTGGGTAGAGTGATCCAGGTTTGTGACCTTTAGCAGAATTAGGATTAAATCCATCTGTTAAGCGATTAATCCTTATGTTCTGTTTGGCGGCCTGGAGACAGCGGGCCCTCTTTAACAGCTCAAAAAACACACTCAACATTGTTTTATCAGCTTAATACTTTCATGACTTTTCCCAATTTTATGAGAATTGCTTATAAACATGATTTTGAACAAAGACAAAGGGAAGGTTACCACTTGAATACTTAACTACATATTGGGTTTTAATGAGGTCAGAAGACAAGAAAAATATTCAAAGGGAACAAATTGGTTGATTTTGCTGTTAATATTATTTACACATAGAGCAGTGGGGTCTGTGGGAACCCCAAAAACAGGAAGTAAAACCAGTGTCAACATGTCCAGTTAAAAATATTATGATTGCACCAAGTATTAACTGCAGTTGTGATTATTAGGTGAGAATGTGCTCACATGTAGTGTATTATAAGTATGTGTGTTGTGTTAAAGTAAATGAGGGCCCACTTTTCAGAGCATGGATCAGCCCTGTGATGACACCCAGTACACCTTGCCCACGAGGTAATCGTCACTCCTGGATTACGCACCTTTGACCTCCAGCACTGTCGACAGTAAACTGCTCACTGAGATGCCAGTGCGGCCAAATCCACCAGCAGCAACCGGTTTGTCACATGACTAGCGTGCAGAGCTGCCTGCCTGCTCTCTCTCTCTCTGTGTGTGTGTGTGTGTGTGTGTGTGTGTGGGGCTTTTATTTCCGCGTTCGCCGAGGGAGAGCTGAGCTGAATGAGTTTTTACGGCCGCTCTGTGTCCGTCTTTCACGCCGCGAAACTGCGTCTCCGTGCGGGGATCTGTCGGGCGGGGGGAAACTCACGCATTCGCATCGCCTGGACCCACGCTGCTGCATGACCATGCTCACGCGGGTGAAATCGGCGGTGGCCAATTTTATGGGAGGTATGATGGCTGGTGGAACCAACGGCGACCATCCCGGCGGCTCGGATCTGCCGCTGAAATTCCCGTACAGCAGACCGGAGTTCCTGGGACTGTCGCCGGACGAGATAGAGTGCTCGGCGGATCACATTGCGAGACCGATCCTCATACTGAAGGAGACCAAGCGGCTGCCGTGGTCCACCGGCTACGCAGAGTGAGTAACCTGTATGCGTCCATCTTTTCTTGCACAGCACACAGCATCCTTTGGAAGTGAGCGCGTCCTTCCTGGACCACTGAGACCACTCTCAAACGCGTAAACAAAAGCACCAGCCGCTTATATTATTATTATTATGGCAGGTTTCATGTGTATGTTAAATTAAAAATAGGCTGAGGTGCAGCAGCTGGCCTTTCCCTGTATATCCCATCAGTGATAGCCTACATTACAGTATAAACAACACAGTTTCCCATGGAGAGGCCAAGACCATAGGAACATACCTCTCTACCAAACAGACAAGGTCGCTATAATCTAGCCTCTGTATGGCCATAATATTATTATTATGGCTATATATATTATGTCACTCTAAGCTTACTATTGGTGCAGACTCATGCTGTAGTGCTTTTCTATATTATGAGATCAACAGTAAACTGCACAATCAAAACTAGGATTTATTTTAAATAGCAATACCATGTTTCATTGGCACTTATAGTATATGAGGCTAGCTCTCACAAATAATCACCAGGTTGACTACTTTTCCTGTTTCGGTGCTATGTTGTGTGCATAGCCTAATTGTTTTTATTTCGCCTTTTGTTATCTCAGTAAAGCCGGTAAAACCTGACCATGTCCTTTTTTAGACGTATGTTGCATGAGCACACAACAATCACTTGTAGAATAGCAGGTTTGCTCATTCAATGTTTGCCTTGTCAGACACTAAAAGTCAAGCTCCTTGTACTTGACAACTGAGACCAGAATCGCAACTGGACCTAAGATCATCTGTTGTATTATTGATATCACATCTTATGTTTGGGGCGTACAGAATCCGTTTGGCTCCCTGCATCCTCCTGCCAAGGCTTTAATACACCGGCTGTGTTGTATTTTAAAAGGAGATATTATAAACAGTGTTTGGTGCAGCAGCTTGACTCATGAAAAGCAAAGTTGTTACTTGGCTTCTATAAACTGTGCAGTTAGTATGAGAGTGCAGCTGCCAAAAAAATGGCAGAACATGAGAACTTCAGACTTGGTGAAATATTTTGACTCTTTCTAATTATAACAAACAGGAGAGGGAAGTAAGGAAATTATTTGATTTGCATGCTGGTCAGAAAAGCGTGCTGTACATCTCCTAAGGCTAAAACAGGACCTGAACTACACAAACACTCATTTCATATACCTTTGACAGGACATAGCTCAAAAGATATGATAAAGTCGTGTTCTCATCATCGTCTAATGCTCGAGAGCACATAGTCACAATCACTTCTACTCATGCAGACCCACATAAATTATCCGGGTGGTCTGGTGGTTAGTGAGGCTGTCTCATAACTACAGAGGTCACAGTTCAGTCCTTGAGGCGATCCTAAATACACAGTGTGTGCCCTGAATTCAGGAATTCACATAGTTTGTTCTGTTTTTCCCTTGACATAAAATCTTATGATAGAGTGCCTATTTCCTTGAGCTTAATTGTTTAATCGATGATGTTAGACATTCAGTAAGACCACTGTGTGCAGAAACTCCCCCCTATCTCTTTGCATCTAATGTTTCAACTTCAGCCGTCCTGCTGTGAACCCAATTTAGATGTGCAAAAAATGCTTGTCATCTTAAAGTCCGCCAGGGCTTCGACACAACTGACCAGTTTAGTCTCCGTCAGGCAATTGTTCTTCATTTACAAGAAATGAACAGGACGGAGTAACATTTTGTCAGCAAAAAGGGAAAGATTAGGGCAGCAAATATCAATTATTTTCAGTACAGATTAATCTGTTATTTTTCCAATTCACAGATCGATCGTTTGAAGCATAAAATGTCAGAAAATAGTGAAAAAATGACCAGCACAAGGTTGCATGGTGATGTCTTCAAATTGCTTGTTATGTGCGACCAACAGAAAACCCAAAGATATTCAATATAAAACACAAACAAAAAGCAGCAAATCATCACATTTCAGAAGCTGGAACCAGGGAGAATTTGGCATTTTAGCTTGATTCTATACTAAAAATGTTTTTCTAATTGATTAACTGACTGTTTCAGTACTAAAAGAGATGTATAAGGTCTCTGCTTCCTATAGAATGAAGAAATTGTTGGAGTCTCATACTCCCTCCTCCATGCCTCCTCATGCTAATCTGCCATGAAGAATTTTTAATCTCAAGACGGAAAAGAAAGGATGATAATTTGCAGGATGATAATTCTACAGGATCAGTTGAACAGCCTTCTTCATGAAGAGATGTGATGCTGCTGCCCAAAGTGTGTATCTGTGTGTGTGTGTGTGTGTGTGTGTGTGTGTGTGTGTGTGTGTGCAAGCTTGGCGTAGCTTCAGCCAGGACTGAGCCATACTGGGGATTTGTCAACAGCTGGCTGACCAGCAGGCTTCGTTGTTGTGAAATCTCACTGTCAGCGGACAAAACCTGAGCCCATATGAGATGATGTGATCCATACAGATCCACGCAGGAGGGTCAACAGGGTCAGATACCAGTGGATCTCTGATAAAATGAAAAGCCAGGATAGATACTTGTAGTGCATCTGAATATTTGGTGGTTACAGCTGCCTGGGTAGCATTGGGAGGGCTCTTATGCCTGATGCTATTATAGAGTTATTGCTTTTTTATATTTTCTATACAAAGTAGATGTACATACAGTATTTATGGCTGGCTAACAGCAATACAAAACAGATACTTTGATTTACTATTTGATAGGTTGCCATGAAGTTTTGCACAGAAATTCATGGTCCCCAAAGGATGAAGCCTACTGACTTTGATAATCCTGACTTTTCCTTTTCCTGACCATGAGATTGACGTTTTTATTTTTTTGTGGTTTTGAGCATCACCTTGTCAAAATTTAAAGTTGGCCAATACTTTGATTTATGAGCAAATACCTGCAAAACGGGTGACATTAGAGTCGGCCTCAACTGTACTTTGTGTTTAGTGCTAATGTAAGCATGTTAACACGCTAAACTAAGATGGTGAACATGGTAAACATCCTGCTAGCATGCTGACGTTCAACTCAAAACGCCCCTTTGTTTATGAAAGCTTAGAAATGTCTGTCTTGGCACTAAATAATACGGAAGTGACCAAAAACCAAACAAATACGGAGTCCTCACATCAGCCAAAGTCCAGTTCAGTGTAATTATACTCAAATTTGGTGGACATTTAGTGGACATCTCTTGTCAATTCACAGTATTTTAATTCTCACACAACCAACTCTGTAATCAACCGTCTTGATGATGTTAATGCTCGCAAGCTGTAACATGGGGATCTTTCTCTATTGTACTATCCATCCCATATGACATTAAGTACAGCCTCACAGAGATGCTAACGTGGCTGTAGACTCTTAGTCTTGTTTATCTACTTATATATGATATTATATTTATATTATCAGCTGTAACATGCAGATTTTATTACTGGCTAACAGGAATACAAAGCAAATACTTTGACTTGTTTTTTTTTCTTTGAAGAAAACATGGTTTGAAGGGAATCTCTGAGATGGTTAAGTGTGTGTATCCTGCCAATTTTGGTAAATATTACGCTTATACTCAGATTTTTTGAGATTATTTGAGACATGCTAGATTATGTGAAAGGATTCCGTAGTGTCAGTATGCCAGTATTTGAAGATCATTTGCTAGAAATCATGCATGAACTGCACATCCCTGCTCTGTACTGTGTGTTTCTCCTTCATACCCCTGCCTGTCTGTGAGTAGGCCTCTCTGAGCTTTCTGGGGTTATCTTGGGTTATTGTGTTGCTCCCTGTGGAGACAGGAAGAGCAGTTCTGCTTTTGAGGAGGTCTCTTAGTGGGTGCACTGACTGTCAGGTCCAGTGAGCACGATCATTGGAATGGATCAGTGAGTATTGCTCAGTCTAACTTGTGTCACCCTCTCTTCTCCAGCACACTTACAGGCCTCACTTTTGCAGACAGGCTACATTTACTGCTGCTTTTCTCTCCAGTTGTTTTCCCCCCCATCATGTGTACACCAGCACTGACCACTAATGATACTTCCTTGTGTACTCGGTTCACTGTTAGGGATGCGGTTCACGGTGCTGCCATGTTGCATGTTGGTTGGTGTTTCCCAAAGTAGAGGAAAAGAGGGAAACTGCTCCTGATGTCACCTTCAGTGGAGTTTATGCAGATGTGCTCTCTCCAGGAAGTCTTTAAATTTGGAGGGGTCGACCTTGCTTTGACCATGCCCATTCACAAAACCAAAAATGCCAAGTCATGCACACTCAGTGGCCACTTTATTAGGTACACCTGTGCAATCTAATGCAACTCAATACAACAGCTCTGCCATAAATTCTACCTTTACGAAATTTAGTGTTTGGTGACATCGTTGGAAATGTTTCAATTCAATGGTATGTTTATCATTTAGGTCATAGTTAAAGGTGGTGTTGTACTGGACTACATTATATTAAGAGGTGTTTCAAATTTTTTGTCCTTCCCATTTTCATACATGAGAATATTAGAAGCACCTCTGAATATAATGCAGATCATACCACACCATCACTAACGTAATTTAATTAACCAACATGTCCTCCAACATAAACTACAGAATAGGCCAGTGATTCCCAAAACGACATATAGATGTACCGGACCTTTGGACATGAACAGCGGCCACCTGGGTTAAAGTCCTTTGTTTGACCCATCCATCCACCCCGAACTCCTCCCTACACGGACTTTGTCTTTCTTCATCTGTAACGGCACGGAGTGCGTAAGGAATAAGTTGTGACAAAGCTTTCCCACCCACTCATTCATTCTCTCACTCATTGACTCTACTGACCCAGGGCCAATAACACATACCCCTTTAACCTCAGTAGCCATCTGATCAATACTTAATCAATATGCGTGTCTGTAAGCTAAACACTAGCACCACTAGCAGCACTGCAGGTCAACAGACATGTATGTGTTGGAGGGCATGTCAGTGCTTATTACTAAAAGGCTGCAGCTTGGCATTCTCAGCATTAATATCTGAGTTAAGGAAACAGAGATAAGAAAGTGGCAGCTCCAGGGTGTTTAACAGTGTGAAGCGGGTGTTGTTGAATGAGTTTAGGGCATGCATGTTCAGCAAATATGTCCAAAATAAAGAAGAGTTAAAACATGTTGTAAACACCACAAAAATGCCATAAATATGTATGTTGTCCTTCTATTTTTTATTATAGGTTTATCCATAATACTGTTTGGTTTTTCGTCTTTGTCTTTTCCTCTAATTTTCTGATATTTTTCCATTGTAAAGGAGCTATTACATCACACTCAACTGGAGAGGAGGCACATGAGCAGCACTTTTTATATACTAAGCTTCCCAGTGCTCAATCACATGATACAGCACGTTCTTGTGTTGTTTCTGCTACATCAACACGGCACATTGCTCTGAGGTAGAAACAACGCAATGCTGTTTCAGTACAGTGCAAGTTTAACTCTGAGTTACCGTTGAACAAGACATGTGATGCGCTGCCATAATCGCATCATAGGATCATCTTCATCATTATTTTAAATGATCTGTTTGTGGAAACTGAGATGTTGCAGCAGAAAGTGCAGTAGCAAGAGCATACGGCCACAAAACAAGAAACAAAGAGAAATAGAATACAAAGGGATATAGCAAAGAAGGATTATCCAAATACAGATAAAATATACAATAAGATTATTCAAAACATTTAAAATTATGAATGTAAATATGTAAAAGCAGCAGTAATATTCAAATATAATTTAAATATAATGTAAAACAAATATCCAAAATGTGACCACATTCTCATGTCAACAGGAGTCATATGCTGCATATACAGAAAGATTTAAAATATAGTATGTAGATGTGTTTAAAAAAAACATGAATAAAATGTGTTAAAATGTGTTCACCTGGAAATGTGATTACTCCTTACGGAACATTAAACAGGAGTGGGAGGAACAGGAGTATAGGCAGTGCAGTGGTTCAATAGCAAACCTGTTTGTAGTCAAACAAACACACTGTAGTCAATGCCTCCAGGTCAGTTTTTTCACAACTTGGCATCACTTTCGTGTGCTTTTTGGTTGTGCAAGAAGATGGCAACAAAGGATGATTCAGAACAGAGCAAGGATCCAGTTGTCAAAATGTAGCTGTATTTAGGGTTGCAACTATGAAGATTTCCATTACCAATTCATCTGCCTATTATTAAAGATAAGTGTAACATTTACTTATATAAGAAAACGGAGAAAAGCAGCAAATCCTCACATTTAAGAAGCTATAACCAGCAAATGTTTGCTTGATAAATGACTTGAACAATTCATTGCATGTCAGAATTGTTGTCTTTTAATTTGTTTGTCAATCAACTAATTCATTAATTGACTAGTTTTATGGCATTACTGTATTTGCTATATGGCTGAAAAGTATTTAGTCATTTTGGCATATTGTGCAAATTCAAAATATCATAATATACCTTAAATGACCTTGTGGTGTCTGATAATGCCTTTGGAGCAAAATGTCAGGTCAAGTGTTACAGCACAAAAAACAAAAGGAAGGCACACTGTAGATTACAGCTCTGACAGGGTAATTAAGGCCATGCCAATGTCTCAAATGTGAAGAAACAAAACGAGGTAACCGAATATGACAGCCCTGCTCTCGGACACAGCTCACGCCTCGGGGTGTGGATGGCTTCTCTTCTTATATCAGAGATGTAAGGCTCGAAAGCTCAACTGTTGTTAATCTTGTGATCTTCCAGGGTTAAATGAATGGCACTCCATGCAATGCTTTTGGTCTCAGACATGCATGATGGTGCATGAAGTTTGTGGCCTCTATTCATCATATAAAGTTAGGGAAAGGAGTTAATGGGACACGCCGTTGGTTTAGCATGTTTTACCCTTCTAACTACACATCACATACACTGTATACTTACATTACTGCTTTCCAGACTATAGCATAATTTCATAGACTGATTTTAAAAGCTTGTGGGGAAACTCAAACTATATACAAGACTTGAGAGTTGTGAACTGACATTGTCTGAAACTCTGAAATAGTTGTGACTAAATAAGCAACAATCACTGTTAAAGTTAAAATAAAACTGAATTTGTTATGAATTAATAATAGTTTGACACTGAAAAAATCAAAAATCTGCTTCATTAGGACTGTGTGGATGCGGTTAGAGAAGATGATTAACGGTGGCATTTTCAAGGCAAAATAAAAGCATTCCAACAACTTAAGTATCTTTTTCCCTGGATGGAGTTTGCACAGTTGGAATGGAAAATTCCTTTCTTACATCACATTATGACAAGTGGACCTGTGAAATAACTCTTGTTCTGCATGTGTTCATGTAGAACCTTTTCTGTCGTGCCCCTCTTTGAAAGCTGAAAAATGTAAAGGGATTTGCTTTTTTTTTATCAATCCGTAACAATACTGGGGAAACTACAACATCTTGTTGTGTAAGTAAAAAAATACAAGTTGTCCATCTTGTTCTTTACATGTCACTTTGCTTTCTGAAAAAAAATCTTGTTAACTTGAATCTTGAAGCCATATTCAGAGACTAGTTTCACAGTAGAACATTTTAACTTGTCATAGCAGGAAAAGCACAGGTGGAACTAATAACATTAACGATTTCTCCCAAATTATAGCAATTGGTGTAAAGCAGTTAATAATAAGTAACACCTGTGTTTGACAGGTCAATGTGTCTGCTGTAAAAAAAGGTCACCTTTTATGTGTTCAAAGTGCAACTAAAATGGTCCTGTCATTCCCAGATCATATTGTGTCCACCTTCTGTGTGATCTCTGATTTACTGATCTATTCAATTCCATAAGGATTACAATGATCGAACTAAGTGCAGATGTGACTAGAACATCATTAAAGTGCTGTTTTATGAATCAGTGCAGTTTATGTACTAGAGAAGTGACAAACATGCACAAGTTAAATACAATGTGCACATATGACATGACATCTGACAGCTTTTACTGCATATATGTTTTCTTCACTATCACTGATTAGATTTGTAAAGTGCTGATGTAAGGCTGCAACTAATGATTATTTACATTATCAATTAATGTCTTGATTATTTTTTTGAATTAATGGATTAATCATTTAGTCTCTAAAATGTCAGAAAATTGTGAAATCCAAAGATATATAATGTTTATATAAATTATAATTTTTGAGGAACTGGAACCAGCAAATATTTGACATTTTGTGAGTATAAATGACTTAAATGATTACGCAATTATTAAAACTATTGGTGATGATTTTGTTTTGATGCACTATTCTGATGCAAAGGGAGCATCTTGCCATGTGTCATACTATGTAGGTAGGTGTAGATTAACTATAATAGTTGGGTAGCTGTGTAGGCAAATGTGTGTGTTCCCTTTTAAACCTGTCTTGAGGAGTCACTACAGGGAGTGTGCTATTATTAGGTTTTAGGATAGGGAAGTGGTGAATAACCCATTGTGTAAGACTCCAATTAAAATCATTCTTACTGAGTGAAGGTCTGCTCAGTCAATAACCAGTCAGTTTTACAACCAACAGTGTTTTCTTAGCTGGAGACAGAGGAACCCTGCTCTGCATGTTCCTCCCTATGACCAATTAGGATTATTTATATAAGATCCTCCATAGGGAAGTAATTATTGACTGCCTCTCATATCAACATGTGGCCACATTATAATGTCTCATTTATTGGATGTGATTCCCACTTGAGACATTTCTTAAAGATGTAGAGACATGTTACCAGTCTGAAAGTCTTTAAGCACAATAACGATATGTTATTGTGACAGTTGTCTGCTGACGGCAGAAATAGACAAGAAGTGACAGAATACCACACACACTTTCCACAGAAATGTTCCCGTGTGGCCCTTGCTTGTCTAACCTCTCGAGCTCTAATTTAAGCTGCTATATAGACACTTTTAATAGGGCCACTGTAGACCTAAAATCTCCTACGGTGTGGCTAAATCGAGAATGCCTGGAGAATTGTTAAGCAGCGTGTGCTTGTCTATGACTACAGCAGCTCGCAGCAGCAGCACACCATCTGCCAGGTGTTGTATAATGCAGTATTTATGTGTCTTGCTGTCCTCTGCCCTACATGTGTGGGTCTCAAATCAAAATGTGTATTTAAAGAGTGTGTATCTGCTGATTTTATCTTGCACTGTCTCACTTTATCGCAAAAAAAAACAACTGCTGTCATGATGGCAAACTCTTACAGTATTACACAGAAACTGAGTTTAAAATCATAGTCCCAAGATCGTCATATGGATTAAAGGTCACAGCTTCAGCTGAAATGTTAAGGAAGACATAAGACCTCTTAAATTACCTGCGGCCGTGTGTCATCTTTCACCACGACATTCAGGAAATGTGCTATCTCAGTATATGCAGAGATGCACAATCACTTTTTGAAAAGTTTAATTCAAGACATTGATTCTGTTTCTGATAGAAGGGATTGATGGGAAATGATGTGAGTGGAGATGACAGCTGATGTCATGGAAATAGTTCATCCCTAAGATCCCTCAGGCTTTGTTAGAGAATCTATCTATCTATCTATCTATCTATCTATCTATCTATCTATCTATCTATCTATCTATCTATCTATCTATCTATCTATCTATCTATCTATCTATCTATCTATCTATCTATCTATCTATCTATCTATCTATCTATCTATCTATCTATCTAAAGTATTGAATTATTATTATATAGTATATGTATATTACCTATACTGCACATATATTTTGTATAACACCATAATCTTTAATATATTTTTATGTATATTGTATGTATTATTCGTACGTATACCTATATACTTATATTTGTATCACATACAGTGCACATCATGCCTGCCTGTTGCATTACTAGACTTCTGGATTTCTTTGACAGTATCTGCATAATATCTGCACAATTCATTGATATAGTCTAAAGTATTGTAATGGAAGCAGTATAATGTATATGGCTTTTCAGTTATTTTATATTATATTTTATTGTCAATTTCTTTAATATGTTATTTTTAGTAGTTTTTATTATCCCTTGATCCCTTATCTTAGATGTCCTGTTAAACTGAGGTACGGTTTAAATCCCCTTTTTTGTGTCCCCTCTCTGTCTAGGGTGATCAATGCAGGAAAGAGCACATTAAATGAGGACCAGGCCTGCTGTGAGGTGGTGGTGGTCAAAAGGAGACCCGCAGGAAGCTCCACGCCCAACCGGACCCCCGTGACCCGCAGGAGGTCTTCCCTGCCCAATGGAGAGGGTTTGAGCATCCGGGAGTGCCTGGTCAGTCAAACTAATGGGTCTGGTTCCATTAGGAAATACTCTTCTTTTCCACGTTATTCAACTTGAATGACATTCTGCAGACACATTTTATGACCACAGGAAGTGATGAGTTAAAACTTAAGAACAAAATACAAACTGTAGTGAGATCTATTGCCTCCTTTGTCCGTTTGTCATCCTTAGAAATAATCACATACTGACAGGATGGATAAACGTGTGTGTGCTGCTGACGTCATGATTTCTGGGTATTGAAGTGAAAAAAGAATGCTGAGGTGAAGTGGAAATTCTTATAAAAAGATTCATTGCACAAGTAAAAAAAAAAGTATTTTAACAACTTGTGTTATTCTTTAATATTAAAAAAACAAACAAATAAGAGCTGAATTTTATACTTCAGTTCAAAAATGTCAAAATCAAATGCTATTGTGGGGTAAGCCATCCTTTCAATAAAATATTAATAATGCTCACAGAGTTCAAGCTTCTACGTTTTAGCATTTATTCACCGATGAAATCCAGGTAATGATCAGAGTGGATGTGGTCCTTGAATGTCCCTGGGGCCTGCTGCTGGGACCCACTGTCCCCTCATCCTGTCCCATCAGAAGTTTATTGGGGCGTACAGCACAGCAGCGTCCTTTACACACCACAGCGGCCTTTAACAGCTCTTGACAGCCACAGACATGGGCAGGCGAATGTGAGTACTATTTGCTCACAGAAACACACGAATAGGCTTTAAAGTTAACCTAATTTCCTTCTGCATGTACAGTATGTCGTGTAGAAAGGAAAAGTGTATATCATTATGAAATATAAACTTGCTGCTGTTTGCTTTTGTAGGCCAGTGTACTACATTCACACACCATATTGACACACTTAAGTGACAATGGTGGCTCTGTCCCTTTTTGGCTACTAGGCTGAAAAAACTGTTAAACCACTAAACATTGATGTCTATCGCATGTGTTTCACTTTGTCTTTCCGATTTGTCTTGCAGTCTGTGATTATTGTATTTTCTCACTGTTCTTTCATCTCTAACCATTTATTTAAAGCATGTTTAATTTCCAAAGGCAATATGTATCTATATAAAGTAATACTGCTGCTAAAAATTTCCTCTCAGCCCGCCTGTACTTTACTCAGGCCCACCCAGAGCCTACAGCAAACCCATGCAAGTACCTCATGACTCACTACTGCAGTGATACTAGACCAATAAGAGTAGTGTGGAGCCGTTCTAGTGCTCTTTGTTTGCTTCATAGGCTCATGTAGAGTTTGCCTGCATTATATTCAGAATATCAGAGCTTTAGTGTGTGCAGAAATATATGCAAGCAATGATCTACACTCAGTGACCAGAAAAATCCAGTATAAACAATGCCTCTTTTTCACATTACATGTGTCACGGCATGTTGAGATGTGTGCAATAGCAACTTCATGTCTATACTTTTCATGATATGTGACTTAATTACTAAGAATGGAGTTAAATTGGTATCTAACAGACTTGGAAAAAGCATGGCCATTGGTTTCAGGAGGGCGGGAGATCACAGAGTTGCAGCACTTTTTGAAGGCGGCAAACTCAAAGGTGTGCAGTGAATGAATGTGGCAGGTGGCACTTTGTAGATGAACACAGACGACACAGTATTCAGTTTTGGAACATGCAGTGCATCATGGCAGGCCTATCAAAACCTGCAGATTGAAGCATTGATCCCAGAGCATACATTAACATCATAGCAGCCCTGAGAGGAAGGGTGCTTTTAGATCAGAAGGTTCCTGAAAGCGTTCCCACTGAACACCTACAGTATGGGATGAATTTAAATGCAGTGGAGTAGAATGGAGCTTTGACGCATCAACGCCTGGACCATACAGCTTCCTGTTTGAGTCTCTGTGGCAGCTGTACTGTGGCAGTTGGTCCAACGTGGTAATGAACAAGGGCGTCTATTCTTCTGGTCACTGAGACAGTATACATCAGTGGTTCCCAACCTTTTTGGCTTATGACCCCTTACACAATATCTACTCGTGACCCCCCCCCCCCCAGGTTGCATTACTTTATGTCAGATGCAAGCGGCTCCATCAGTGTTGGTCCCCTCTCAGATTCATTTTAATAGTTTTTAAAGAAGAAGTAAAACTATCCAGTGTTTCACAATAAAAAAAGCAACAATTAGAGAAAAGTCACAAACTTTCCTCATTCCCCCCTGTGATTTTCAGTATCTTGAGACTGGGGGGTCCCTCCAGGTTGGGAACCACAGCAGTACATCGTATGACTGCAAGGAGACAGGAAGCTTTGAATTACCCCACATTCACACTTTTTTATCATTTTGGATGATGAGTCATTACATTTCATTCGTTTTTGCTAATAAAATCTACTGTATCTTGTAATTGGAAATACTCATAAAAACCTAACTCATTATCATAAACCCCAATATTGGATGCAGTTGTTGTCCAGGCACCCATTTAAAGATGCTTATTAGATCTTTAAATATTTGATTGGCTGTTATCATTTTCTGATTGATTGTTAGATAAACTGTTAAAGACACTAAATCATATTTATAGGGAACCATGTAAAAACAGATTTTTTTTCTGTGGATTGCTGGTGACTACAAAAAGTTAAGCCATGGCTAGTATTCTCAGCTGACAAACTTATTGATCATTCACACACTGGATGAGTTTGTTCCATAAAAAAGAAATAGATTTTCAACCTTCCTGGTTGATCAGTGTGAATGTAAGGTCTGACAAACTCCTCTGCTTACGCGCTACATCCCGCAGATGCAAATATTGACACAATTGATTAAAGTGTCTGTGTTTTGATGTGTGTTTGCCTCTTCTTTGTATCCAGGACAGCTCTGAAGACCTGACCTTGCACTACTGGGCATTGTTTGATGGCCACGCTGGCTCTGGGGCCGCTGTAATGGCTTCCCGCCTTCTGCATCACCACATCGCCCTGCACCTCCAGGAGGTGATGGAAATCCTCTGCACTCCAAACATGCTGCCCCCCACATGCCTTGGGGAGGAGCCTATCAATCACCACCTCACCCCGACATCCCAACGCGCCCTCACCAGGGCCGCCTCGCTCCGCGGCGCCGCAGGGGCTCCGGGCTCACCCAGCACCCCGCCCACACGCTTCTTTACTGAGAAGAAAGTTTCACACGAGAGCCTGGTGATCGGAGCCATCGAGAATGCTTTCAAAGACATGGTAAGAGGCATGTGCTTGGTATGAAGTAGGAATCTGAAAGCTGTTGATAGAATTTGCACATCTGATACCTCTAATCATCTTGTTGCTCAAAGAAAAAGGACAATTCCACCATCAGACAATCTTAAAGATACTGTCCCTGACTCTGTTTTTATACCCAATTGTGCCCCCAAATCTGGGACTATCTTCTCAGCTCAACTTTTATGTTTTGAAACTCAACATAGCTCACAGTTGAGTTTCATAAAATGTGAGCTGGGAGAACATTTTGAGATTTGGTGGCACTTTTCCTCTCTATATTAAAATTAGGCATTGTATCCCTAAATTCACAGTTTATGGTGTCTAATACATTATTTTGTGGACTGTTGTTGCACTGTATTGCAGTGTACCCCCCCCCCCCCCCCAATGTTCCTTGTGTAGTGTTACTTCAGTTAGTGGTTTCCTATAATTCCCAGAGCAACATTGCCTGACAGCTGTTGCTTCCATCCCTGGTTTTATGTGTATGTGGAGAAAAAGGCTGGTCATGCCCTTTTCTCAAAAAAAAAACCCCCAAAAAAAGCTTTTCTAGCTTCATTGCTTAGAAGCAAGGAGTTGCTGGAAAATGCCTACAATCCAAATAACTATGTTTTTTTCTTTGCATGCATTTGCTATTTAATTTACACACACAACATAACATAACTTGGTAAAAACTGCACAATGATATAGACTCTTGTACCAAATTGTATCCAGAATTTCCAAGCTACTACTCATTTAAACAACAGGCTGCCACATCGGTATGAGAAATCGGTATGGTTACTTAACATCCATTAAACTCTAATTACTTACTAAGTGATATTGATTCACTGTAATTAGACGGTCAAGCAAAATGCACATAGGCCTCCCAGTTTCCTGCTGTTGGTTTACAAAGATACGCATACACACATGAATCATTTTCCTGTTGAAGTTGACCTGTGGATACAGTATATAGAGTTTACTGTATAGCACAAACACCCTTTGTTTTATTACATATCTCAAAACTCATCCCTTGTAGGCCTGAAAGGTAGCTTTCTGTTCCTTTCTTCATTAAGAGCTGTGGATGTGGTCATCTTGAATTATGTCAGTTACAATTTATTCCAATCCTCCGGCGGGGAAAAAAAAATCAAAACACCCATAAAAACTTATGAAACAATGACCCACCTCTCTGCTGCCCATCCATGTGCTCAGTATGTTCCAAAGAGTTGGTATTAAACCAAACGTGATGACTGTCTGACTGTTGATACAGCTACCAAGCCAACATTAAAGTATAAGTATTTGATACTCAAAAGTTAAATTTTAGGTATTTACTGTACTGCTGTAAGTTGACATGAACTTGTCTGGATGAGTGGGTGTCTTACCAGCTGGGCGAATGCGATAAGGTGCATAAGGTTGCGGTGTGATCACACACAGTAAACTGTACCAAAACCCCAATAACCACATAGACACACATGTACACTATTACGCCAAGTACCTTTTCCTAATTTGGATTGTATGACTGTTTCCCTCAAACTGGAAGCATATGGTGCCAGTCAGTCAGTCAGTTAGTCAGTCAGTCAGTCAGTCTGTCAACAGACAGCCTCAGAGCCAGGAGAAGTGATGTACTTTTCCCTTCAAGCTTGCTGCAGGTCACACACACCAGCCATCTGGCCGTGCTCTAAGTGGATGCTGGAGACTCAACTCATGCAGAGGCCAAGAGATCAAGACCAGAGCCAATCCAAACAGTGTGGGCAGTTTCAACAACAGTCTCTGTTATGTTTGTCTTTGTTTGGGTTGCGAAAGAGTAATGATCTTTGTACAGTTACACTGAGAGATTAACATCGCTCAAATCAAAGAGGTTGTACTCGTAGCAATTCATAGTTTGTAATGTAGACCGTATAATTCCTACCAGCAAATTTAAACAAGCAAATGACTTTAATTAAAAATAAGACCAGGGTAAAACAATTACACAAAAATATACTTGTTGCACCTACAACTCAACTAAACACAGTATTAATGATGATTAGAGCTGCAGCTAACGATTATTTTCATTATGGATTAATTTACTGATTATGTCTGACCAACAGTCCAAAACCCACATATATTCAGTTTACTCTCATGGAAGATAACCAGAAAATATTCACATTTGAGAAACTGGAAAAGCCAAAAAATGTACAATTTTTGCTTTAAAAATCTATTTTTGTGATTGACAACAGACCCAAATATAATCTATGTTGTCCTGCTGCTGTAAACCCCTGCCACCTGGCCTTAGTCTTCACTAAAAATCTGACATTTGTCTTGTGGGGAGGTTAAATCAGATCTCGATAGAGGGCAGTGCAGATCGTTCTCATCAGAAAATACAATTTCTCAGTGCATCCTGGTGTTTCCACCTCTTAACCACTAGATGGTAGTGTGCATTTAACTATTTTTACCAAACTACATGGCCATAAAAAGGGAAACAGTGCATTGGGGCACTTGTGGCTTGTGGTGTGTAGGTGCAATTGATGCTTATGTAAGGGTCAGTTAATAAATTGAAAGGTCTATTGTGAATTTCTGGTTAATGATAAGCCGATGTTGTTTCACAGAGTCATGAGGATTGTGTTTTGAATTACTTATGATAATAATAGAGCTACAGTTGGACAGTGTTGTTATGTCACAATAAAATGTGTTAAAATACCATAGCAGTAATCTGCAGAACTCCAGATTTTAAGCAGGAATCAGATCATAGGATATTATGATCCACTGCAAAGTCATATAGTTACATTGCACAATGCAATAGTTTCTTTTTCTTTTGCTGCATCTCTTCATCTTTTCCAGCTCTAGCTCTCTCTCTCTTAAAGTGGGATTGCACTTAAATCCACCATTTCAAACATTGCAGCTGATGGTCACAGCGTACCTCAAACCTTACAGCTACAAAAACTGTCTCCAACTGTCACTAATTGTTTTTCTAAGTGGTTGCAGCATTTTTTTTCCTCATCTGTGGGCTCTAAATAGAGTGCCTACTTTCTTCCACAGCTGTCATTTATTTAAATTTCAGCGGTCATTTTTGTAAAATTAGATGCAATCTGGTTCAAATGGTGCACATTTCCGCTTGGAACAAAAAACTGTCACTTCTACTTTTGCTGAGTAACTACCCAAAGGTAGATTTTGGCAGAGTCTCACCCCTAAAAGCCCCCCATCTTATTTTTTTAATGAAGCTCATTCTTTAAGAAAATGGGAAGTGTCAGAGAATCTTGGGAAGGTTTGTTATCACTCTAAATCTTTGTCTCAGAGTTCACCGAGCCTCTGTATCTTATCAGCGGGATCCGCCTTTAATTCTCCTCCGGCACGACTCACTGCATTCCTGTGGAAGCAGCCGGTTTGTGCGGAGCAGCTGATGAAGCCTAATAACCACTCAGGGATGTGTAAACATGAAAAGCAACTTGTAGCTCAGAGACAAAGGCAAACTGTTGGTTGGCCCGAGACAGAAATAAGAGAGATGAGATGAGATCACTGGCCTCGTGTGATCCTCTTTGGTATAAAACATTTATTTGTAGCCCCTGTACCTGGTAATGTGTATATGTGTGTGTGGTCAGGTTGAGCTGTACTTGTGCAGACTGTCACTTGACATCTTCAGAAGCATGAGAATCAGAAACAGGTTTATTGCTTAGTATGTTTTCCCATACAAGGAATTTGCCTTGGTATTATGGTCCATAGCAAACAAAAACAAGTACTGCAAAAAACAAAAACCATAAATATTAAATGTATCGGGATAAGAGTTGTGGATCCCAAGCCTTGTTGATGAGGCATCTTACCACCATGTGAGTATTTTAGGGCTCAATTTATGATTTGGGTTATCAGGAATTGTTCAACATTTTGGGAAATTTGCTTATTGCTGTTTCTTATTCATTTTATCATAATCTGCCCGACAGCATCTCTAAAGCTCACTGATTAAAACGTTCTGTCTCTATAAAAACCGATATGAAAAAACAACGCATTATGGTTTTACCGGGAGGGTCATATGTATGACTATTTCCTGGCCAGGAGCTTTGACTTCCTGGAGTCTCTGCTGTTTGCCTGGCAACCTCACAGTGATGATAAGACTCAACTAGATATAACGTGGTAAATACTGAGTTTTATAGGCTAGTCAGGCTAAGCTAATCACCTCCTGGCTTCAACCGTGACAGACCTGAGAGTATTGATCTTATTTCGCTCAGACAAAAAGCAAATAAGTGTATTTCCCCAAATGTTGAACTATTCCTTTATGGTACTGTAATTGTTAGTATGACAGATGTTGTGGTTAAGCATTATCCTTAAAGAAGGTAAGGTAAATATAATGTTTTAACAGTTTTATACTAAATTCAGTGTGTGTGTGTGTGAGAGAGAGAGAGAGAGTAGTTTAACCATCCATCCATTTTCTATCTTTATATATTTTCTATCCCAGCTCTGATTCGGTGAGAAGCGGCGTACAACCTGGACAGGTTGCCAGTCTACCTCAGGGCAGTAGTTAATAGTAGTTTAACCATTAATACATGAATATTGACATTCACAATGGCATGTGTGACTGTGTGAGTGTGTGCGTTGGCAGCAGGTTATTAATACTCTATATTAAAGGAGCATTAGCCGATTTTCAAGAGAAGAATTTGCCCAAAGGTCCTTCTTGCCCTCAAAAACAGCTGTTGCGCCACTGATTTGGCTAATTAGTTCAAATGATTAATTCAGTTAATTACCTGTCTCACTGTCCATCACCAGTTTTCCATCTTTTCTGATGTTCAACCTCTTTTTCCTGCCATCGCCGTTCTGGATTTTTCTTTCCTGTTTTTACGCCTAATAGTTTTACTTTAGGCTCTCTCTTGGATTCTGCAAACTCACTAACACATAACACTGAAAACAGCATGGAGGAGGGAGTTTTTGGCCTGACCTGAGTTTTTGCCTGACCTGTAGCTCATAGGTAGTACGGGGGCTCAACAGCAGCTTTTGCCAATGAAGTCAAACCTTCTCTTCTTCTCTGGCAATAAGCTGGTTTGAATATTGCTGTGAAGATGGTGGCCTTCATGACAGGGACTGACAATATGTTGAATAAAATTCAGTTTTTTCTCAACCTATGAAACCTGATTTTTTACTTCTTTACTTCAATATTAAGAACGCTCTTGTTCTTGACCCAGCGCAGCACCTATTTTTTTTTTTCATTTACTCACCTCTTCTTTGAGTACGTTATTATATATAGAAAATTCCATTGTTTAATTTGTCAAACACATCACTTAGTGGTCCTTTAGGAAGTGTCTGAAAGGCTATTATGTTTGGATGAGAGGTGCTGAGATGTTTCTGAGTTTGAGTGTGTGTTTCCTTGAGGTTCTGTTCACTGCATTATGATGACAGTTAATGTGATGTGAGTGAGTGAGTGAGTGTCTATGGTGTTCTATGGTGTGTCCCTGACTTTTTGCGAGTGGATTTCAGTGGAATATAATTACTTCTGCTTCTATTGTCCTCCCACTTGTTGCTAGAATGGAAGACTTTTACTTACTGGGTGATAACTTTATTTACAGTCAATTATTTTTGTTATAATGGCTGATGTGGTCATATGATGGGATGTGGGACTGATGTGAAATCTGGCAATTCCTAATTTGTCAGTCCTACCTTCTGGCATTTTTTTTCTCCTTTTAGAGTTTAATATGAAGAAGTGCAGAAATCGTTTTTGCATTAGAATGGTGGTTAGTTTGGTAGAATGAGATGTGCATATTTGGGCATTGCATCTCTCTCTCTCTCTCTCTCTCTGGCGGAAGTGGAGAGGAGAAAGGTGTAGATGTTTATGCAGACATTTTCATTATTAAAGACTTTGCCTGCAGCAAGAGGTACTGGATGCGGCGAGGATAAATATGTATGGCTCGCTATGGATTCATAATTCATTCAGGGTGAAGGACACATTTGTTCACCTTCCCCAACACACACATCCATCCTCCATACTCCTCCATGCCCTCTCACTCCTGAGAAATGTGTACAGCAGCAACAGTGGTGTGTGTCATACAGAAACACACACATGCTAATTCTGTTTCGTACAAAACACTACAAAAATGAACACAAACACATGCAGTCGTATGCATCCAGTCACACAGATGATTGCTTTTACACACCCATCCGTCTTTGCTTTCAGACACAAAAACACACACACATTTATGCCTACAATGCACGCATACGCTACGATCCGCTGCTGTCTCCCGTCAGAGAAACACACACAGACACGTTCACAGAGATGCAATCAGATGGAGGTCGTCAGCAGCGGAGCAGAAGGCGATACGCTTTCGCTGGGCTAACATTCCTCATGGGAAAACATGTGAGGGATGGCCTCGCTGCAAATGTGCTCGGCAACATTTTTCATCCCACTCAATCTGTTGATAGTGACGGAGGGATGCGAAGGAGGCGCCAGAGGGGTCATCCATTTTCCCGGGATAACTTCCTGCTTCTGTATTGCGATTAAAAGCCCCTCGGGAGCTGTTAACCGCAGACCGGCAACGGCCACGGAGAGCATAAAGGGGTTAAAGCAAGTGTGAGCAGCTTGGTTCAAATTTATGTTAGCATTTTGATTAATTCGCTGACAGGTTAATTATTCATCTAATTAATGAACTGATAGCAAGGGTTTTTTCTAATCATTTTCTTGGTTTAATTAGCAACAAATTAATCTGGGCTAATTAACTGGTGTAATAACCAGCGGCCCCTCCAAACTTTCTCTCCTATCCTTTTGGTTTCCATTCCGTTTTATTGCTTCTTGACTTATGGCGCTGTTGATAAATTAATTCATTATGGTGCTATAATTAATAAAAGCATCATGGCGGGTTTTAAGTATTAGGGCAATGATTTTACTCTGTATCAGGTTCTTGCTTAAATGCTATATGCCGCTGCGTGATAGGAAAAAGTTTTGGAAGGCTGTGACGATTAGAAACATGATTATGTGCAGAGGACGGGTTTGGATTATGTGCTCTCATCAGATGATTCATTTGTGTGTGTATGTGTGTTTGCATTTAGGATGTGCAGATAGAAAAGGAGAAGGCAGTCTACAACGTCTCAGGAGGCTGCACTGCTCTGGTGGTCGTCTATTTGCTTGGGAAGCTCTATGTTGGGAACGCTGGGGACAGCAGGTGAGATACAGAGACTCGTATACAGAAAGTCAGTGGAACCTTGCAATGAACCACATTGCTTATCTTGCAGCCTGTCCCAGCTTAAATAAGTTTTGTTTTGTCTGCTCCTCTTCCTCAGAGCTATCATTATCCGGGCTGGGGAAGTCATCCCCATGTCAGCAGAGTTCACACCGGAGTCAGAGAGACAGCGACTGCAGTTCCTAGTAAGAAAGAACCTTTCCAGCGAGCACATCTGTCAGATATTAGCAGAGCTGACCTCCCCTCCCGTTGAGACACCGGCTATGCTTAGCTCTGTCTCTCTTTACACTGCCTGCTCTCTCTGCCAGCTTAATAGACTATGGAATTGTTTTTCCTATCCCCTGGGCATGTCAATCTTCTTCTTTTTGTGCTTTTTTTTTCTCTTTTCATATCAAAGGCCTACATGCAGCCCCACTTATTAGGGAACGAGTTTACACATCTGGAATTCCCGAGGAGAGTCCAGAGGAAGGAGGTGGGGAAGAGGATGCTGTACCGTGACTTCACCATGTCGGGATGGTGGGTTGACTGATTCATTCATTTTTGCACTGATTTACTGATTGGATTAATCTGTTAATGTCAAATGCAGTGCACAAGTGACACAGCATGCAGCCTGTGAGGATACCACTGTTTTTTCCCCCCATTTTGCTCCTTCAGTATGTGTGTCAGTAAGTTTCTCCTCTGCCTTCCTGATAAATTATTTAAGGCTAAACACATTTATTGAAAATACTGTTAATTTGTTTTTACATCCTTGCACTTGCCCTTACACTTGAGCCCTCCGAGAGAAATTAATGTGAAAATAATTTCCGCTACCTAGCCTCATATAATTATGCCCTGCTGAAACATTACTTTGTGACATTATCTATGTTTGAGTGGTTTCCTATAATGTACACCTTATGAAAATAGCCAATAGTAGCAATCTTCATCCTATTCAGTATGCAGCAGTATAAAAAAAGCCATTCAGAGCTTCACTATCAGAAGGAGGCCAGGAAGTGGCTTTGACATTTCACCTTATGAGTGTGAGAAGATATGGGCACAGCAAAGACCCAGCTCTTTATCTTAATGTGGAGAGAGAGATAAAAAAAAAAGTCAGAGATCGAGGAAGATTGTGTGAGAAGGGAGAAAAAAGAGACTACATAAAAGACTGAGAAACAGATGGAAATGTCAAAGCGAGAGAAAAGATAGTAGAGGAGTGTCCAGAGGGCAGAATATCTAATTTAATTTTGTGAAAAGGACTTTGACCCTAAATTAACACAATTACAGTTACAAACACTGCTACTAAGGTCACATTACAGGTTAAAGTCTAATTCTCAGCATTTGCAGCAATCAGTGAGGTCTGGCAATCAGCACTTTAATATGATTTTAAATCTACCTAATTATCTGTGCCCAAATTCTACTTTATGAACTGTGGAAAAACATCAACTTTTAATGAGTCATAGGAAACAGTGTTTCATAAACAGGACACGTAAGACAAATACAGACACCTAACTCACCTGTGTAGCAGCTTTTGTCAGTGGCAGAAGAAGTATAGAAGAAGTAGAAGTCCTGTATTCAAAGTTGCACCTGCACTATGTAAAGGTAGTGGCTAAAAGTAAGTGAACTGACTCAAGTAATGTATTTACATACAGTTCTATGGTACTTGTACTTCAATATTTAGATTTTATGCTACTTCTACTCCACTATATATCATGAAATATTGTACTTTTTACTCTCCTACATTTATTTGACATCTATAGTAAGTAGATACTTTGCAGATTAAGATTCCAAAACCTAAAATGAGCATATAAAACATGATGCATTGTTACACAGGCAGTAAACAACAGCATATTAATTAGCTCCACCTCAACTAGCTAACATTAAAATGCTGTTTACACATTAGTGAATCAGTAATAATATATAACACAATATAACACTGACGTGGGCCTTCTTCCTGCACAATGAGTAATTTTACCTTTTAATACTTTTAAGTACCTTTTGCTGATAATACTTTTGTACTTCTACTTAAGTACAATTTTCAATGCAGGACTTTTCTTTGTAATGGAGTATTTTCTATACTTCTCCCACCACCAAGTAAAATAGTATTAACAGCAAAATGTACTTAAAGTATCAAATTATATTATTTATTATTATACAGCCTTTTTATGTTGTTGCTGGTTAAGGTGGAGCTAATTTTACCTATTATATTCTACTGGTTGAATCTATTACACTATATATCTTATGAGATGATCATATGTTTTGTTTGTGAAATGAAATAGAGTACTTGAGTACCTGTACTTGGTTACCTACTACCACAGGTTTTTGCTCTGGTTATTTCAAAAATGAAGTTGTTTTAATTATGTCTACCCCCTGTAGAAAACATGTTTTGCATATGTACGCACTTACATATATATAGATATGTGTGTGGTGTAGGTGCAGGCAACTCAGGAGAGATGAACGGTATGTTTTCTGACACCACTTCCGTGCGGTTGTTTTTTGCTGCGCTGCTTGGTTCAGCAGATGTAGGTCAGTCAGCGGCTGTGTTCCTTATTGGGCCCAGAACTCCCTGCAGCCTGTCGTCTGCCTGCTTACTGTCTCTGCAGCGCAGACGGCCTGTGATGTATTTTTAATCAGGTTCTACCCATAACCCAGTTCTGCTTGCTTCACCCGGACTACGTCTGGGTCTTAAATTGGTACCCTGTCAGCCGGTGTGGCTGATTGCTCTGAGGTGCGTCGGTGTGACTTAACTGTGTCATCTTGTATAGGTGCAGTTCAGACACTCTATAGGTTCAGAGGATAATTTTTTATGTCTCTGCAGTATTCCTGTCTGTATGTGCAGCCAGTGTGCCCACATGCTGCGTGTGTGTGGGTGTAAGCTGCCATCCAATTCCCTCAAAGGCATCCATGATCAAGGCCAGGCTCTAATGAAGGCATACAGGTCCGCAGGCCACCTCTCTCTGTCTTCCTCCCTCGCTTTCTTTACCTCCCCTCCCTCGGCTAGTTGGACCAGAGTGTGAGCTGGCTTTGGCGTCACAAACTGTAAATGTGGTCGCTGTCCAGGATGGCAGGCGGTTTTGTTTTCCGAGGCGTCCCGGAGTGATGGATGTTGAGCGGTCGGCCGTGTTCGACATGATCCAAAACACCACGGCAACACAGCCAGCCAGGTGGAGGGAAGGTGGGGAAGCGGGTGGGTAGCTGGAGAGGACAGAGAGAGGAGAGAGAAAAAAGAAGAACAAATGAGAAGGAAATTGCTTCAAAGACAGAGAGAAATGTAAGAAGACTGCAAAGATGGAAATAGAGATAAAGGAGGAGAGGAAAAGGCTAGGAAGAAAAGGGCTGGTAAGATGTAAAGATAGAAAAAAAGAAAGAAAAAAGTTGGTGTGTAGGCCACACAGGAGGGCGATGATAAATGACAATGAATGGCGCTCAAGCTGTCTCTCTTTAGTGCCCACGCCCACTGGGGTGTCTGTCCTCCCCATGATCCTATAGACAATGACTGAGAGAGGAGGGTGACTAACACACACCTTCATCACTGTCATACATCTTCCCTCCCTCTCCTGCTCCTCCTTCTCCACTTCCTTCTTTTTCCACGATGCCTTTGTACTGATACGACTGATGCCTACAGCTTGCATTTGGAGAGTCGTTGGGACACTGCCATTAACTCTGGCCTTGCTTTGCTCCTGAAAGCACCGCCCAATCGCTAAAAAAGCCCATCAAGGTTGGCCAAAAAGTTTGTTTAGACCCAACTGTCAATTGCGCCAATTTGTCTGACTCATCCGGTGCTGACACAGGCCCGCCACAATGTCACCTCAAAGTCTGTCGATGGGTGTGTGTGTCTGGTTGTGGTTGTGTGTGTGTGTGTGTATGTGTGTGTGTGTTTCTGTGTGTAGAGATGTATATAATAGGGTGTGTGTGTGTGTGTGCACAGTTCAGGGTGCTGAGCACACACTGCTAATGTTTCTCTCTGGAGATGACATCACCCCTCTCCTCTCCTGCCCGCCTCTCGTCACCTGCAGAGAGGATGATACGACCCCCTCCTTCCCTGCATCCCTCTCTCTTCCTCTCCCCTCCCCCACTCTCTCTCTCCCTCTCTCTCTCTCTCTCTCTTGGTCAGTCACAGTCTGCAATGATTCGGGCGTCCAAACAGCCCTTGAATGTGAAAGCGCTCAGTGTTGTGGTCAAACAGTACAGCCCTTGAGCAACTCTCCTTGCCGTTTTTTGGACTCTGCGTCCCTGAGCGGGAAGCAGGTATCATAACAGGATTAATGTGCATCTCTCTCTTTCTGTGACACACTTGTTATCTCAAGTCTGACAGGATGGATTCGCTGTAAACACAAGTCTTGAGAGAGAGACTGTCCCTGACAGCAGGCTCTGGGGATTCCATCCAAGACATCTTTGAAACAATGACATAAAGTGTGTGTCTCTATGTTGTTGTTTTTTTTAGGAGACTTACACTTCTTGAAGGTGAAATATTCAAATGAAAGAAGTGATATGGCAGGAGAAATGGTGTTTCCCTTTTTTAAAATAGAGAGGGGTTTGTCTGCCCCAGTTTAATTAGTGCCTCTTTCAATGCTCAGTTTAAGTTTTACATCGTCAAACTGCTGTTTTAGAGGTTTTTCCACACCATGAACACTGCAAACATTAGCGAGGAAACTCTTCTACGGACCGTTATTTTGTGCTACGGCTCTCCGCTCAGAAGAGTCTCAGGCTGCAAACTGTATTTCTGTGTTTGTGGGCTGCGTTCGCTGTGATAGTCTTCGCTCTGCACACTGTTAAAAAAGTGCTGAGTGCAGCAGTATAGCGCTCGCCTAAGGTGGAAACATATGGTCTCTCTGAGTGGAACCAGCAGTAATGTAAGAACCATCCTGGTCCCTGCTAATCTGCTTCACAGCAGCTGAAATACATTGGATAAGGTGTGTGGGGCAGGCCTGGGTCACATGATATTTGCAAATAACGCTAGGTTTGTTTTAAGCAGCTTTTCAGACTAGATATCTTTCACTTTCAAAAGCATTTCTGAACAGTTCTTTCTTCATTTCCTCCCATCTAAAGGCTAAAATAAAGAATAACCTGTATTTCTAAATGTTACTTGACCCATGTAAGGACTCTGCCTTCAAACAGAGCCAGAGTTTTCTACCCGTAGCACCTGGTGTGAGTTGTTAAAGGAAAACTTTATCCTGGCAGCTCTTCTGGAAATTGGCTCACATGTGTAAAGTTTCTGGTACTGTACAGTGACACAGCTGTTCCTCTGAAGTAGAACCGTTCATGGGTGAAAAAAAAGCTACAAGCCGGGTTTCTTCTCACTGCAAGTTTCTGAGCTGTAGAGGTGAAAAGTGTATCTTAAGACCTGGCATGAATACATACAGTATTATACGGTCTTTTACATTGTACTGCAGCTCTGTCTGGTCCCAGTCTGAAGATGGTAAATTATTCATAAGCTGAGGAAGTTTAAACACTGCTCTGAGAGCAGGGGAATGTAAACGTGGATACTCTTGCATCATTCAGCTGCTTTACATCCAGACCTTCAGATACATACATGCACGTGCACACACACACAACGGCAGCAGACAGTCCCAGAAAACCAACAGTAAACCAGGAGTGTCTCATACATGCATACACGTCTCTCTCTTTGTCGCTAGGGAGACTTTTACAAGATCAGTTAGAAAGAAAAAAACAGGAGAGAAATATGCCAAGTCTCTGTGTCGTTCTCTGTGTGATGTCTGGGTGGATTTTTTTCCCTCACAGTCTCTCTTTTTTCTCCTAGCATACTCTTTCTTTCTGTGCCAGTCGCATCGGCAGCAGGGCCTGCGGGGGGGGCGTGGAGGCGATGTATCTCCGGGGCACGTGTACACTGCCCGCCATAAACCAAAAACCCATTAAAGTGTCCTCTCTCCTCTACGCAGGGCATATAAAACCATCGAGGACGATGACCTAAAGTTTCCCCTGATCTACGGCGAAGGGAAGAAGGTAAGAAGTGCTAGGTCGGCTGCTTGCTGACAGAGTTACTCCCACGGCCTTGTGCGCCTCGCCTGTAATCAAAGCTCGCCAGGGCACCATTAGTCAGCCCCACCCCCACCCCCCCGAATCCCCCCTGTCACTGTGTGGAGGAGCCAGCCTGTGGAAAGCATTCCTGACCTCTTTTTCCACAAGGATTCACATCCTGCACCGACCTACCGCACAGAAAATGTCTCTGCTCTAATGGACTTTGTGCTTTTATGTCTCTCAGCAGGTAGAACGTAGCACTAACATAGCTAGGGGTCAAAGGTGGGACTCCCATCGGAGCCACCTGCTAGCTAGATGATGAAAATGTGATGAAAGACAGATGAAAAGTGTCCAAAAAGTGGCACATGTTAATTGGAATATAACGTCGCTAAAACACTGACTTGCAGGAGAATCTTGTCAGTGTTTTGACACAGAACATAAAAGAAAAGGTCAAGAGCTCAGCACACTGTTCATGACATTTTCCTTCCCCTCAGTGATGCTGTACATGTGGTGGTGTGCAGCATCTTGTCCTTGTTGCATTGAAAAGGTCAGGGAGGAAGCATGATAGATCTGAATATGTTCTCACTGTGGCCTTCTCCAGGTTTCTGTTTAACACAGGCTGACAGTAGATTTATGTTTGACTGATGACTGGGGCAGATGTCACCCCACAGCGTTCTCGGCCTGCAACCACATTCGGGTTTACCCCTGCACAGTCGGCCGTGCCCACGTCGCCTCCTCTCCCTTTGAAGTGAGGCGCAGAGATGGATGGCTAGATAGAGTGAGGGGGCTTTGTGCGAGGGAGAGGAACGCCAAAGCACTTCAAAGCCCGGCGCGCAGCCTGCTGGGCCCCAACGCTCAACAATTAATCCCAGGATGTTTCCCCTTCTCCGCCGGAGGAGCTTTGCCGCCACTTTGAAACACTCTCCCTTCCCTCCACCTCTCTGTCTCCTTCTCTCTCCCTCTCTGTGCCGCATACTGATCCAGATTCGTTCGTACCAGGCCTCGCTCGCCCTCGTACTCCTCCCCGTCCTTATGTGCCGCCCTGTCTCAAAATGCTGTACAGTAGATTCAATTAGCCCAGTTCCCCAGTCCCGTGCCAGCAGCCATTTTTAGAGGCGGTGGTGGCGATCTGTGCAGACAGTAGGAGTCAAAAAGAGTTTCGCACAGCTTACAAATGAGTTTGATGGCGTCTGGGAACGATCATTAGGCACTCACAAAACTGGAACATGCTGACGATGAGCTTGTGTTTATTTGCGTAAGTGCTGCTCATCCATCCAGATAAGGATTCCAATGGGAGTAGCCTGTATCCGTCAGCGAAATGTTACTAGGGATGTGTCGTGCAGGTTATTCTTTACAATAAGCAGGTATGAATGCAATAGACTTACACACGTTTCACTTAAGTCATATAGCATTTTAATGAACTAAGTCTGAACTTCATCCAAGGAGGATTCACAAGGAGGAGTATATGAGCTCGCGCCCTACTCAACATATCATACAGGTTTCCACAACTCTACTTCTCTAGGCTTAACAGATTGTTCCAGTTTATTACAACTTGGGTCTTACTTTTGTAGTTTTGGCCCATCATTCCTATCAGTAATGATAACATTGCTTAGACGTGGGAGTGCAATGACATCACTAAAAAAGAAGTCCGACAGGGCAAGAAACGCAAGCAGTCGGACGAGCAGAGGTTTTAAACAAATCCCCAGGTTAAACCAGACCAATTTCCTCATTCAACTTCAGCTTACTGTATGGAACTGGGTTGAGCAAAAATAATAAATCTCTATTAGAGAAGCTGAACTGTAACACTATTGAGTTGGTTGTTGCTTTGTTTAACTCAAATGGAGGTTGTGCTTTACATGCCTCTGATCTTTTGCAGGCTCGTGTGTTGGCGACCATCGGGGTCACCAGAGGTCTTGGGGACCACAACCTCAAAGTGCACGACTCCAACATCTACATTAAGCCCTTCCTGTCCTGCTGCCCAGAGGTAGGCTCCATTCTGAATTGTGTCCTTCATTATGTCTTCCTTCACAGTTTTTACTCATTCACATTATCCTTTGTACATAACTGAGTGTTTATACTTGTAATAAAACGTGTTCGTTTGCCCACTCTTCTCAAACTGTCACTTCAATTAGTGATTTCCTACATTTCCACTATTTTAATTGAGTGTATCTATCTTCTAGACAAGGGATATGAACGTTTTGCTCACAAAAAAAGGTGGGGAATCAAATAAAGGATTGTTAAATGTCCAAAAAGTGAAGTTTCAAAGTTGTTCTTTTAAAGTAAAGCAAGGATGATCTGGAGGGCCAGAGTCTCACATTCATAATTGTTATATGTATTACAAACATTTTGGCTGCCAAAAAACATGTAAACATCATCGACATTTGAGCATTTATGTATATGAAAAACACAAAATGAATAATGGAAATCATTGATAGCAGTGTGTTCACAGTGTTACAGTATTTTATGGTGGATCTTTCCCTTTTTTTTGACCTCATAACCTCGGCCTCCTGATAAAACGAGAACGCAGCGGCAACGATGTAAAGTGCCTTTGGCTATTAACAGTCCACACTGTGAACTACGTGGTCAGCGTGCACATTAACATTCCCCATCGGCCGTCGCTCTCAGATGACTCCTTTCCTTCCCAGCGTCGACTGCACATGATTGCAGTAGTCATGAAGCCCACGAATTCTCTTGATCTTTAATTCATTGCCCTCTGAGTTCAGTCATAGTTCAGCCTCCTTTTTGATATTGTATTTCTTTTTAGATTGTTTCACCCTGGGTGTTTAATGCACAGAAAAAATAGACAATTACTATATAAAGAAATGTGTGGGAGAGGTGGGAGAGCGTCCTGCAGAGATTATGAAAAACTCTTCCTGCAAACATAAGTTAGAATTACTGGTTCCTCAGACATCTCAGAAAAAAAGCTAACCTTGACACTTGGAGTCATCAGATCATACTCATCATGAGATCAAATATGGGAGTTGGGTCAGAAATCAAATGCTCAATGCGGTCATCACACCTCTGTTGAAATCCCTATTTTGAAGTCGATTCTAGAAACTGCCGTCCCTTTCATGAACTGATAGCCTCAGTCCTTTTCTCTCTTGCAATGCTTGACTTAAATCACAAGGTTGACCACAACATGGAGGCTCATGATCCACACGGAGGTCATTCTGATTCCGCTACAACCGCTTTCACAGGCGCTGTGTCACACTGTACTCTTTTAGCAGTAGCCTCTGCTGTAAGTTGGTGTGTCTGCCGTGAATAGGCAACTCCCCCACGGTTGCAAAGGAATCACTTGAAGCAACCAAACTAAGGCAGTCTTTTTTTCTTTTTTTTTTTGCAGAGTCCAAGGCCACTGGGTGATTTTGCTTGCTATTTCAGATATGCTTTTATTCAGGCATAGTAATTTGAGAGACTGTGCTTCACAAGAGTTGCCACAGTAACATATCTCTTTGCTTAAGGACATCTTTGTAAGATTGAGGCCATCAATTGCTTTCAGAAAAATAGAGGAAGATGAACCAAGAAAATGTGAATTAAAGGGTGGGATCACCAAATTACAGAAAAGACTTACTTACCTTCTGTGGTATCTAGCCCTGCACATGATCATTTTCATATTTCTTTGCATATGTTTTTTTAAATCTGTAATGTATGTGGCGCTCACTTCATTCTTTCTTCTGGTTCCCTTGTCTCAAAGTCAATGGGGTTTCTTGAACAGGTTTTCGGTTAGATGCCTGAAATAAGGTCTGTGGTTAACACAAGCTTAAGAGATTTTCACGTTTTGTTCTATGACATAAAATACGTCAGTAAATACCCCACTCTTAAACTTTTACGTGTCTTAAAAAAGGCGGTTGCTAACAAGTGGCTAAATGAGACTACAGAGTTTGTTGGGAACATTAAATGTAAGTATAACGTAAGTATCATAAACTTTTGTTTGCCACATAATTTATTTTCTGCAATAATCCAAAATCCAATGGAAAAATCCTATTGGCTTTTTGTGGAGGGAACCAGAGCGATGCTAACTTCCTGGTTGGCCTACAAAAATACGTCATCCCTGCAGCACTCTGTTAGCAAATGTTACAATGCTAACACATGAAACCAAGACGGGTGAACATTTCCTGCTAAAGATAAGCATGTTAACATAAGCTTTGTCCCAATTCCATACTAACTCCAAGCAGGTTTTCATAGTGTGTTCACTCTGGAAAAGTGAAGATGACGTATATTCAACACAGTCTATGCTTTAAAATCACTTCATTTTGAGTGTGCTGTTGATGTGCTCTCTTCTCCCACAGTGGACTGCATGGTCAAAGGGACTGATGGTTGTGAAACAGCAACAGGAACACCCCAGTATGGAATTGGCATGTCAGCATTTAGCTCAAAGCACTGCTGTGCCAAGCCGCTAGTGTGCCTGTAGTTTGTCTTTTTTATTTATTTATTTTTTTTATTCTTTGAGCACCACAAATGAAAGTTGACCTCCATTGTATTCTGGAGGCAAAAATCTTAGAAGTGGATATCACAAAACCTGGATAAATGAAACCAAAACTATCTGCATGGCTAGATACCCTAAGGTGTAAGTGGGAAGAAAATCCATTTTTGTCATAATTTGGGTAATCTGAAGTTTTATAGTCTGATTTAGGCTATTTATCTGGTGTGACGACAAGGTTAGCACTAGGGGTAACTACCTTGGAATAATGCGTGAACACTCCCAAGTCAGAATAAAGGGTGTTTTTCCTGTTCATCCCATTCTGCCGACATTGCGTGAATGCAGCAATAGCCTTTTATGTGACATCTTCATGGGAAATTAATGCAGCAGGTTCAAATGATTCCTAGAAACCAACCCGCCAACTCGCCTCTTTTTTCCCCCTCACCTTCAGGTCAAAGTTTACCCTCTGGCGCAGTGCGAGCATGGAGCTGATGACGTTCTGGTGCTGGGAACCGACGGTCTGTGGGACGTCCTCTCGAGCCAGGAAGTAGCAGAAGTGGTCACCTGTTTCCTGGCAAATTGCGACCCGGACGACCAACACAGGCACGTTCGCTCATCACACAGCTGCAGCCGCCAGTCAGGGCTGAACTTCCTCTCACCCCTGTCTTATTTGTAGAGGATGAACGTTGTTATCGTGTTGTAATTATGCAAATTTCCAAACATTTAGATAAGTAATTTCTCTGATGTCAAGGAAAAGCTTGTAAGACTATTAATGGGGCGCTCTGACTCTTCTTCTCTAGTGAGCTTAGTTTCGAAAGTTGAAGATAATAGATAATAATTTTCATTTTTTTTTTTTTCATCTGGCTGCAGGCCAGGCAGATGTATTTAGTCAAATACTGTGCATAATTATAATCAGATTTGACCATTTATCTTATTGTATATCACCATGCTATGACTACGCCTTAGTCATTTATCACTTTTATTATGTCAGGTACACAATGGCAGCTCAAGACCTCGTAATGAGAGCACGAGGGGTGCTGAAGGATCGAGGCTGGAGGATATCCAACGACAGATTAGGCTCCGGAGATGACATCTCTGTCTACATCATTCCCCTCATGTACGGCAACAAGCAGAACTAGCCAAGCTGCGAAACTACAACCACCACCGAAACATAACCCTGCCTTGACCTCCCAACTTCACTTCTGCAGTTTCCCTCATCCCTTGTGCTCTTTTTAAAGTGCTTTAGCGTGGACTTCCTCCTCTGCTGAGAGGGATCAAAGATGTTTCTGGTCAGAGATGGGATTTCTGTCCAGGCTGTTTTTCCCCTTGATCATCCTCAATCACGATGTTCTCTTTTTCTCGTGTCCTTTTTATAGAAGAGAAGCCGTTCAAGAAACCGAAACATGAAAGAGTTCAACTTTTTTTTTTTCAATCTCGAGGAAGCCATCATGAATCTTGTTGTAGGGCAATGACTAAAGGTTGAGAGCATGGACTCTCGTAGATGAGATGGTGACGTGCATCTCAGGATTGCTGTTACTAACTAATGCACAATATTTATAAATGTGAACATGTAAATACTCTAAGGCGTAAGACATTTGATAAGTGTGTTTGGTTGAACACCTGTACAGTGTAAAAAAAAAGAAAAAACTAACCTTAAGACTGATGTCCTGCATATACGAATCTTATCTCCTCTGTCCCATGTAGAGCTTTTAAATTAGCCAGGTTCAGTCATGTGCAATTGTTAGTCTGTTGTCCAAAGGAGAAAAAAAGCCTTCTCTAGACAGTATGTCAGCTGGTTCTCCTCATGCTGCAGTTGCTATTTTTGCTCATTTGCACCGCTTGCATTGCAATACTGTACTCACTATTAAGGAAAAACTGCTTCCTTTTGAACATGAAGAATGCACTAACAGGAGGAGTCACCCTCAAGATTCTGGTGTCAGCTACATGTGACCCTGCTTATAATATCTCATCATGCTATTAAATCTAGCCCAGCTTTTACATTAATTCACATTTAAGAAGGAAAAACAAAGAAGTCTTTCTGTTGCACTCATTCACCATCAGCCATCTACCTCATCATTTTCTTTCCTTTTATTGTATTACACATAACAAATGTTGTCACTGTCCTCTTTGAGTGGCTGTTTGCATGCTACATCGGGTGCATCGTCACCTGATGCCTGTGCCATTATTTGGTTACATTGTCATACTTTGCTCCTATACTTTTCAGAAAAGCAGTGAAGGGGAGAAAAGCCACCCATGGAACTGTGTGATGGGCATACTGTTGTACTCTATATATATATATATATATATATATATATATATATATTATATTAGTACAACAGTATATACTATAAAAATTGCTCAAAAACGCCATTGTCATGCACCCATGTTTACCTTTTCTCAGTATCAGTTGGATGTATTGTCCCTATTAAGATAAACCCAACCTCATGAATAGCAGGTGCCTCTAACAATGTTAATTGCTCTGATCTGTGTCACTTAAAAGGAAGTATAAATAAGACTTCATTGCAGACAATGAAATAGACAGCACTTACCTTATGTGTCTCTACAATCAATATTGCTCCCTGATTCAGTGATCTTCCACATTTTAGTTCATTTAGTTTAGTCGTAGTTTTCAGTTTCTACTAATTGTGCACAAATATTGTTATCTTAACAAGCTGTACGAGTGGCTGAAACGGGGGAAACATGGAACAGAGTAACTTATTTGAAATGTAAAAATGTAAATAACGTTTTCAGTGGACGCTTCTCTCCTTTCTGTTACTTATCTGTAAGTGATGTACATCTTACTGAAACAAAAGACGTAATTTGTACTGTTTTGGAAACCTAGAACAGTGTAAAAAAAATGGTTTACGTGCTTACTTTTTCTGCCCTATTAAAAAAACTGACAGTTTCTTATCTTTGAACCTTTTTTCCCACATTACTCTGCTGTGTCATGGATACAAAGTTGGTGTACTAGCTGTATAGTAGAGCGTAAAACCAGATATGAGATGTTGATTGATCGTGGCTCAGGGGTGAACTTGTGTGAGAATAGTGTAAAGTCTGTGGGAGTAAACAGACAAATTGGCAAAGTAACAGAAAGATTACTTAACATTCAATGCCCAACAACAGCTGTTAGTGTGGACTTTATAGTATTTTAAAGCTTTCATGGATACAATTTTTTTTTTTATCTTAAACTTTCTAAAACCTAAAACCAAAGTCATGACCTGCCTGCAATGGTGGAACGTAACCAAGTACATTTACTTAAGTACTGTACTTTTGAGGTACTTTACATGAGTATTTCCATTTTATGCTACTTTATATTACTCCACTACATTTTGGAGGCAAATATTCTACTTTTTACTCCACTACATTTATTTGACAGCTTTAGTTACTAGTTACTTTGCAGATTTAGATTATTAATACTAAATGTAAATCAACTAATGAAAGTATGATTATAGGCTAAGCTACCCAGCAGTAAATAAAATGAGCTCCACCAAACCAGCTACAACATTCAAGTGATGTACACACTAATGCATCAATAATTATAATTCATTAATATAATGATTCTGAAATGAGCCATTTTGCATGAGTACTTTTAGTTTTGGTACTTTAAGTATATTTTGATGCTAATACTTTTACTTAAGTAAGATTTTAAATACAGGACTTTTACCTGTAACAGAGTATTTCTACTTTGTAGCCTGCCTGCACTGTGTTAAACTGCTACTTAGATGTAATTAAACTCTGTATATTCAGATATTTGACTGTGTAAAAGTCTTAATAGAAATTATGTAGGAACTCTGGGCTTGAATGGGGACACACTTCCTCACACTCCAGTAACTGAGTAAGACCATCGCCACTCTGACAAACTGTGTCAAGTGAGTCCCAAAGCAATATGTGGATGAAGGGTATCGGTTCACAGAATAGCCTGACAGAAGATTTCATGGTGGAGGCTGCTGCGAGGGGCGTAATTCGACACCGAAGCGCACACACCCCGAAGTGGTGACAGACAACTTGATAATTTGACAAGAAAGAACCGCATGAGACGTTCATCCCCATTTCAACTGCTCTTACGCTCAAATACAGTAAGTGAGAGTGGGTGTGGAACAATGAGGAATAACTTCCTCATTTTTAGGTGAAACTTGTGCAATACTTCAGTTCTACCTATCTGCTGTGTGATACGAAATACTTGAAATACCGGAGAGACCAAAGATGGAAATCAAATTACAGGAAAAAGCCTTCATAGTTCATGACATGACAGAGGTATCATATGAAAGATAATGCATTCCATAGTCTATGGGTTGTGAATAGAGAAAGGAAGCCTGATGGTTCTTGGCACCAGAAAACCTATATTATAAACCTCCTAGTACTCAAAAGTTTGGTATGAATCAGCATGTTTTCCATGCTCTTTTATACCCTATACAAATTGTCTTTCCCTTTTCAAAGCCAGTATCAGTGGGCTTATTTTTTGGGTGCCACTGCTAATTAGCCAACATTTTATGACCAAATTATTCAGAAATACACAGAGGATCTCGCATTTCTTCCCACATTTATATTCTTTGTAGGGTGGAAATACCTCAAACAGAATTAAGACCATAATGTGACACTGGAAATGTGAAGCCCATGCTAGTAATAGTTGCTGTGGTGCAGGTTTCACTGCAGGTTTTTACAGACTGCCAAACCCGAAACAGGACGAGTAAAACCATATGGTTACAATTGTAGCGACAGCTGGAGACAGTGATGTGTGTGTCCAACACTATCAGATGCTTTTAAGTTCTATGCATCTGCAAAAATGCACATTAGCTGATATTAGATGGAACTGTGGCAACAGCAGGTTAAAATAGGCCTGTTTCACGGCAGACATTTTGACTTGTCAGAGTAAGAAGAGAACAGGTGTTGCTAATAACATTAACGGTGGCTCTGTTCTATTCAAGTGTCCCAGTAAGACGTGACAGTGTGACAGTGAGCCAGCATGCACAAGGACCCTGAAACTAAAGCAGCTAAATGGAATTCATTTGATTATTGACACCTGTGCATTTCCTACTGCGACGTCCTCTGTGAAAATTGCCCATATGGGGGATCGTTTTGTTTCTTTTCTCACGAAGCATTTTGTAACTCGTGAAAATTATACATCAAGGCATGTAAAACTGGGATCATGAGAACTCAAGCATGAATAAGAACTTGTTTGTGCTGGGGAAGTTGTAAGTTTCCAGTTGTCCACACACATTTGACTTGTGTCAGAGCTTAATCAGTGAGACTGTTTCCACCTGAGACCAATTAATAGGCACTGCTGCTCAATGCAACTTAATATGTGCAGGTAACTTTGACAGGATTTTAGTAAACAAGGTCTTATGGCCTCCCATTCATATTACCAAGTTTTTTGTTTTTGTCTGTGGTGGATGATATAACATTTTTACCTTATTCTTACCTCTTCATTTGATCAGTTATCTTTCTCTTTTATTTCCTTGTCTTTCTCTTCTAGTACAAGTAAATATGGGCTTTTTAAAGTGTCTTAAATAAAACACAGAGGGTGGGACCTAAATACTGAGGGATAACAGACCAGAGAGCCAGGAAAGGTTTGTGGACCACACATGTTTATAACAATTGTAAACAATCACTTTTAGGACTCACTGGAAGGTTCTTTTCTACTCGTTATCCTACCCACGCATGAAGATTAGGGTATAAGCACATTACACACATGCATCCCTTTATGAATGCCTTTACACACACTTAGACGATCATAAAGCACTGTCGTGGGAGTCTCACACTCCTGGGTCCTCTGCAGGAGCTGGAGGGCCATCTGGTCCCCACAGGCCAGCGCTGCGTCCTCCTCCAGTCAGGCCAGCACTGATCTGGCACTCCACTCCTACTCTCCACACGTGTGTGTGGTCCAGATTGGATGACGGCAACGATGACACAGTCATTCCTGTGGGTGGCTTGTTTTTCCAAGGTTACAGCACTCCCACCCCACCTGTGGACAGATCTGAGGGAGATGCTGAGTGGGCTTGCAGCGAGATACTCATCTCTTGTACTGGAAAGGTGACGTACTGCTGGGGCCACAGCCTTCAAGCCTCCTTTCAGAGGAGGATTAAGTGAAAAGATACTTCTTTGTTTTGTTTTGTTTTTTTACATAGGCTTTTTCCTATGAAATAGCCTTTTACTATAATGTAAGAAAGAAAAAGCAGCAGATCCTCACATTTGAGAGACTGGAACCATCAAATGTTTGGCATTTCTGCTTGAAAAGTGATTTAATCGATGAATCAATTACCAAACAGGTGCCAAGTAATTGCCTGGCGATGGATTGATCGTTGCAGCTCTACTTGTTGACAATTATTCTGTTGATTATTTTCAAATCGATTTATCATTTAGTGTATAAAATGTCAGAAAACTGAAAAATGACCACATTTTTTTTAAAGACATCTTCAGATTGCTTGTTTTGTCCAACCAAAAGTCTAAAACCCAAAGATAACCATATTACAATTAGAGCTGCAACAAGTAGCTGATTAATTGTTCTAAAGAAAACTAATCTGCAACTGTTTTCAATCGATTAATTGTTTGTCAATTTCAAGAAAAAAATGCAGAACATTTGATGGTTGCAGGTGCTTAATGTGCTGCTTTTCTTGGTCTTACTTTATAGTTACTTGAATATTTTTGGACATTTACTGACTGAATCGCCTTGTCCTCTAAGATATTGTGATGGGTGTTTTTCACTGTTTTCTTATGTTTGAGACCAAACTATTAATCAATTAATTGAGAAAATATTTAGCAGATTAACCTATAGGATAATGAAAATAATTGTTATTTGAAGCCCCATTTAAACTCATAAAACAAAGGAAACCAGAGATCACATTTGAGAAGCTGAAACCAGCAAATGTTTGGCAGTTTGATTGATAAATGACTATCAGACTGATGGACTAGTTGTTTGTTGCACCAACTCCAAACATGTTGCATTACAGAGGCAGCATGTGTGAAGGCACACACGTGAGGGTTCACTGTCCTGTCAGGACTAGGGTGCGGCTGCTTCAACGGTGCAGCTGTGATACCCATCTGAGCAGACAGATTTTCCACAGGGGGCTCTAATTTACTGCTTTAGGGCTCAGGCTGCCTGAAGTATGATTTATCTGCGGCTGGCTCAAATGAGAGTTTTGACACAAAATGGATGAGGAGGACATGGGCTGCCTCAGTCTGCGCTGCTCACTGGTCCATTGGCTGGCTCTTTTTACAGTCGGGATATAATAAATGGATGTTTGGTTTTACCCTGGGGGCTGAATTACTTGTATTTTTCGCATGAGACAGACACCTATTTGAATATATCTAATGCAGACCTGTAGGACTGCTACTCAACAGGCTTGATAACTACAAATCTCATGCGTGGTTTTGTTTACTAGTCCGCTTCTTCTGCAAAGGAAAAGCACTCCCTCGTTTCAACCTACGTGTATCTCTACAATGAGTAGCTGGAGTAGAATTTATTGTACAGCACAGATGCTAGTGGGCAGAACTGTGGCCCAAGATGAACATTACTCTGCCTAACACACTATCAAGTGTGAACTCATAAATATTTCATGGAGTCTTCTTGGAAGGTCAAACGCAGGATTCAATCTTCAGTCAGTCTGTCATTGAGTGAGCGGCGTGCTCTCATCTGGGCCATGGGGGTCTGAACACAAGACTGCAGCCCCTGCACGGTTTCATCGACCCAGGCTGCCTGGCCCCTGCAGCCAATCAAAGCCTATTACCCATTCTGGTCCCCACCCCCATCACGAGACCCCTGACTGCCCATACTAATGTGATACAGAGCAGCCAGATGCTGTTGGGCAGCAGAGGGAGGATTTCAAAAGGTTAACTCACAAGGCATGACCCACATCAGCGCTAGCTGCTCCCAGACCTCAGTGAGGACACCACTGCTGTAACGCCCGTGGGGGGTTAGGTCATGTGGTGTCTCTGTCTGTGCATACCACAGAGTTCAAGTACTGAGGCACACGCCATCCAGATTTAGCATAATAATCAGATTATTAGGTTAACAGAGGCAACAGCGGTGCACAGATTTATGTCTGAGCTCTGCCCTGCATAGAAGGTGTTTAGGTGCAAGCAGAGCACACACTATCTGCTCCAGTGTCTGACGGTATGCAGCATTATCATCAAAGGATGTAGGGGAGAGCCATAAAGCCAGCTTGTGTGTATCAGAGCAGATGTATTGTAAGGATACCTCTGTGGGCAGCAGGAGCCACGTCACTCCTCTCCTCATAGCAACAGTACTGTTGACCTACATGCTTTCTACACAGCCCACTCCGCCTGAGGTGGTGGACAACTATGCAAATCCATACGAGATATCGACTGCCTCGTGCATTTTAAAATAGTGCATACAAATTATGAAAAACTTGCATATCGGATTCCCAGCTAATACATGCACGCTTTCTCCTCCATCCTGCAAAAAAAGAGTAATTATGGTACCAATTAAAATGCATGTTAATGAGTCTACAATCTCACATTAGGTCTGTGTGTAAAATTAAAACTGCATACAACAAAGTGCTTTTTCCACCCACAATCATTCACTATTTTATTGAATGAAACATGATACAGTTCTCAAAGGGTTTCAGCTAAAAAAAAAAAAAAAAAAAAAATGCAACAACGCAACCACAAGCCAATTTCCGTTAAAAAGCAGTAAAGCTTCAAATGTAACACGGCAGCAAACTGCAACACTAGCGGTGTGCGTTACCTGTTAAAACCGTTTAACAGCGTTGAGAGCAGGGCTTTTTCCTCGGCTGAAGTGGAGGCACCAGCACTAGCAAGGCAGTAGCTTGCGCAGTCATCTCCATAGCGGGCAGTGTCACAACCCAACCAACAGCACAAACTACTACCTCAGCCAGTGCGTGGTCAAAATGCGAGAGAAATGCCAAAACGAGGACATTAAAGAAAAGATTAAAAAAATGTATCGTTAAGCTACAGAAATGCACCGCCTCGACTACAGTGACATTCCCATGCAGCCGCCGGAGATGGTCCGTCCTCTCCCGCTTCGCTCCTCTTCTGTGACTTGAAATAAGAGGGAAACCCCGCCCAAGCAGACCTGCTCCCTCCGCTCTCCTCCTCCTCCTCCCCCCTTTTCTTCAGCGCAAACCACAAAACGGTCCTTTCCCCTCATATGACCTACTGGATGATCCGAAACTCGGGCTCGGGGACCTCCAGGGGACACTGCGAGGACGCTGAGGGGTCCCTGCAGCATGCAGTGACGCTACCTGTGTAATTTCGTGTGTAGGCACTGAGCACAATGGTTTTCAAGTGTAAAGTGGTTTTCTGTTCCTCAGGTTTCACTGTTGTCACAATAACCCCACCTACTGTACAGTAGAAGGGACTAAACACCTGAGCCTCAGTGTTCAAAATATTCTCTTTAAAATGTCCCTCAAACTTGGATAAATACTAACACCGGGAAATACAAATAAATATATGTTGGACTTATGTAATACCACACCTTATTATCCATGCATGGTATTAATATAATGTGGTGGTATTTGGGGAATTATATCAGTGTTCATAAAATAACTACATGCCATGGATCACAACAACATTTGTTATGCCTTTCAGACAGAAATCAAAAGTGTGGGGCCACATTACAATAACATTACAATGTGATAAGCTTATACTGAAATATTAAAATTAAGTAAAATTCCAAATCATTACAATAAATTCCAAGGTTCTAGGTGTCAACGGTGCACCGTTGTAAATTAATTTCCCTGTGATTCAGCCCAACATATTTGGAAGAACTGGATTAATTCTCAGTCACAAACTCACTAATTCACGTTTAGCAGGCTGCACATTCTCCACAAGGGGGCGCTGTTCAGTTATTATCAGACCAGTTCTACACATGCCAAGTGACCTACAGGACAAAAAGGCAGCAGTTCCAAACAGCAGATGTAGACATTTCAGTGTTGCCACCTACAGGCAAACAAAGTAGATGCTGTAATATAAAACACGTACGCCACCTACAGGCAATAGGTGTTATTGCTGCATTTCATTTCCTTTTTTTTTTATTTTTATGGCTGCCGTTTTGTTATGTGTGCTTTTTAACATTTTAAAACACGAGTTTGTTCTTCAATTATGGAACTGCCAAAGGGTCTGTGAGTGCTTCAACTAATAGGGTCATTTCTCCAATTAAAATTCAAAATGAAATGTATATAAAAAAAAACATTAAAATGAAACAAATCAAATAAATTCTTTTCAACAATTATTTGTACCAACACATTTGAACCAGGACCACCTTGGTGAACTATAATAGGTTTACGCCTATGGTGTTGGTGACATTTTAATGAGGTTCAGCAAATGTGATAATGAAATAATTCTAATGCTAGTTTTAATATATGGATGCTACAAATATAATTTTTTTAAATAAAAGGGAATATTGCAGGGATATCTTGGCTGACAGAAATGATCAATATAAACTCCAAAGAACCAGTTGACTTTGTTCATCATGGATGTTACATTCTGAGAAAAAAAAGGGACAAATATTAATAAACAGATTTATTTTTTTAAATGAATTTACTTGTGGTACCATAAAGAACTTAACATGCACTGTAACTGAGCACACTCACAGCACAGAGATGATTGTAGAATTGTCCCATTTATTTTATACAGACAAGTACATCCCTTCTCAGATGGCTGGCTAAAGATGACATGGAATGTTACAGTAAGATTTGTTTTCTTGCATAAAATCCTCACTGTTGAAAATGTTGTAAAAGTCTAAGTGTTCATTTTTGAGATCAATAAAGCCCCAGTTTTTTGCATTTTTTTTCTTAATTACATCATCAACACTATCACCACACACTGTACATCGACTTGGCCTCATCAGGAGCATAAAACAAACTAAACCTGGAGGCAACACTGCAATTTTTTTTAAAATCTCTGTAGTTAACACAAGAGTGTCTGTATGAGAATGGAGGGGGCAGAGAGGCGTTATCAGCTCACATGAGAAGCATACAATGATGCGTATGAAGGTCAGGGGCATCGGCGTGGTCCGAGCGGGCCTCGAATCTCTGTTCACCTTGGGTTGCTTCATGTCACCGTAGATGGGGCTCATGTGGAGTTCATGTCTGTGCACTTGTAAAGCACGTGGGTCGAGAAGACACATTCAAGATTTCTCCATTTAAAAAAAACACAAAGAGCTGAGAGCGAGCCTGGTCAGGACTCTCCATTCTGGACTCTGGAGACGGGTGGCTGCATAAAGTCTTTAAAGGGCCCCAGGGCCTCCTTCAAGGCTGAGCTCACCTCAGACGAGGAGCACGTAATGCATTCTACCAGTGTGGGGTACAGGGCAATCACTTGAGCCCATGTGTTGCCATCAACTGCAGGTAGTAAACAAAAGAATCACAGAACAAGAGGGAAAAAGAATACAAAGGAGGAGTGGGGATGGGAGGGAGAGGAAGAAGAGAATATGAATTGTGATAGAAGGCAATCAAAGAAATCATTTCCTTGATAAAATTCCCAAAGGCGTATGGAAATTAGTTTTGCTCTCAATAAAGAACGATGTAATGCAAACATCTTGAAGGGCACTTCAAAAACGTAATTCCAGAATGTCTCATTTCAATCTATTGTGGTTTTAAAAAAAATATTTCTTGTAATTGACCTTCTTGGAAACGTAAACAGTTCTACCCAGAGTGGAGAACTCATTTGAAAAATGGTCCCAACTGTACTCTGACACATTTATCTGAAATTAATAGATGATAGATACGGTGGCATTATTGTATTTTTTGTATTTTTTTTTCATTGTGTCACCTCTTTCCAAGATCTATTTAATCCATGAGACAGTTTGATACTCACCGTTTTCTGGCTGTGTCTTTTTAAGCGAGTCCATCAAAGTACTGATAGCTTTCAAGACAAAGATAATCTCTGTCACTTGTTGTCTAAAATGAAAAAAGATTAAAGACTTCTATTAGCTACAAAAACATACAGTACATAAAAGCAATTAACAATGTTCATGGAAAAAGGACTTTTTTTATTCCACGCATTCTTTTTCCTTGTCAAAAAGTGGAGCCTACATTACCCACAATGCAACTCGGCCATCAAAAGTTTTGGTCAGAGATTCGGGTGTGTTATGCTAGTAACGGCTAATGTAGCCTCAAGCCACTAGTAACATTTGATCTGATTTCACGCAGCTCGTTCTGGAGCCACAAAAGGCTTTATTCAACTGTAATCACATATGCAGTAGTACTCCCAAAGACCTGTAAATGCACTATGATGGGTAAAATTGGTGGAATTCCCCTTTAAGTATGACACAGATTTATATAATGTTACCAATTTTATTGTGACACCATTTCTTACTTTTCGTATTTTCATATTGTATATATTTTGCTCTTTAAGTTCTGCTGTTTTTGTTTTGTTTTACATGTTTTAAAAAATGCAATCATGATTTTCTCATTCTTTACATTCATATGCATATTCATTCATACAACATATTTTAGTTTTTTAAAATGTTGTTTGTCTGAATTTAAGTAACCTTGCATTTGCTATTCATGTGTATAATATAATTATCCTATTTTTCTGAACTGCCCCCACCATCCCTTTGCCATTTTCTGTACTAATGGCGCAATTTCCCCTTGGGCATCATTTAACTTCTATCGTGTCTTAGAAAGAAAAAAACATATTGCAGAATGAAGAATTACAACCAACCCTAAAATGTGGTGCCAGTGTGTAACTGGATAAGTACAGTGGTTTTGTGTTGTTTACAAGAGAAAAGGATGCATGGTTGGAGCTGGGGTGGTCTTGGTTTTGCATTGCTTAATGTCTCTGTGATATAATCATGGCACTAACAAACACCAGTGTTAAGAGCTGAATTTCTAATGGGGGCATCTGTCCAAAAACATGGTAAAAGAAAACAGGTGTTTTTGGCCAAAGCAGGTGCACCATGTATTTAATTCAGAGCTGTGTTGTGGGGTGTACCTGGGCAGGGGGCAGCGTCCGCTCAACCTCTCATCCTCTACGTATCGTCGAAGAACATCCTGGGATCTCTTGAGGAGCACAGAGAGCGCCATACGAGAGATGTAGCCCTCCTGCGGAGTGGACACCTTGTTGCTGAAGGAAAACTGCAGCAGCGTCTCGAAACACACCTTAGAGAACTCCTCCCTCATCCGCATATCGATCTCTGCCTCTGTCAAGAGGAAACCATTTACATATTAGACATTTTGCTGACGCTGCTCTCCAGAGTGATTTACCACGAGTGGACAGACAGGGCTTTGCTGTCTTGCTCAACACATGAAGAGTTTGACAGGAGCCATTGTTGATGATGAGCCACAGGGAGGGCTTTTGCAACGAACCAAGGACTTAATGGCTACAGTATGATTCCAGCACTTGGCTGCCCTGCTCTCCCATGAGTTACAGAAATTAAAGTAAACAATACAGCTGAAGTCAAATTATTTTAGCTGCCAAAGTTACATCTTACCTGTGAACGAGGGAGACTGTGAGTGAATGGAGCCTCTATTGAGCATAGCCATAATCTGGCCAACAAAGTCTTTGGGGATGAAATTGGCAAACGGTAAAATCTCTGTGCTGATCAGCTGGACCACCTAAAATGAAGAGGACACAATGATGATGTGGGCTACCTCACAAAATTATGTTGACATACTGCGCGTCAGAAACAAGTATTTACCTCTACATCAATGGCTTCACTCTTCTGAAATTCCTGGATGGACACGTTATCTGGAGGTGTGCTATAAAAGGTAAACCACCGAAACAATGAGCCTGGTACATGTGCCAAATCGTGCATACTTAACTTGAAGATTGTCTAAATCTGTACCTTTTGGTAAAAAGAAAGTCTTCAAAGGCATTGGCCAGCTCTGGCCACATAGTGTCAAACTTTCCAGACGAGGCATGCTGGCGTGCCACCGGCAGTCCAATAGACAGCACCTTGAGCAGAGACGAAACGGCGAGCTTCCAGGTGCTCTCTGATGGACAGGCGTACTTCAAACCCAGGGGCATTCTTAAAGTCTTGAAGGTGAAGGGAAAAAGAAAGGAAGAGACAGCAATAACAATAAGTCACAGAGAAAGATGCATGATAAAATAAAATCCATAAAAGTGGAGTACCACAAAAGCTTTTCTCCTCCTTCTCTTTTATACTGAAATGTGAGACTTTCATTCACAGAGTTAACATCAAAGCAGTATTTCAAGACATTTTTGCATCGGACAGTGGTCCTATTCAAGTTTCATTCTACAGAAGTAGAAAAAGCAATAGCCCATCTTCTTGACAATGTCCTCTTTTCAGAGAACAGCTGGGTTCCCCAAGGTTGATATTTTACAAGTATCGCCTTCTTGTTTTGGAGGCAAAAAGGGTGGGGGCCAGATTTGGATTTGTCCGTAGGGAACCTTCTTAATAGTTCCTTGGCAAATTAACTCTCTTCAGTTTGAGGTTGCTTATAAACAGACTATGGGAAAAGAGCAGTTAAACGCAGGTGTTGGACACTGGATAACATGGAAGACTCAGTGTAAGCTTTAAGAAGCCTAACTAACAAAATCTTTTGATTTTTGACAGACTGCATTCAGAAAATGTTTGGAAAATGCTGCCAATATTGGGCACCAACTGCACTTCACATCTGCTACATGTAAGTCTTGAGATCAATACCATCAGGTCAGACAGACAAGTGAAGTGAAAGTTGCCCAGGGGCTGGTGGACATCGACAGACTACGCAGACAGTGATTTCAAAATATATCTCACTTACTACTTATTTTTTACACCCATCCACTTGGAAAGTAACTCACTTACAACATTAACTCAATGAATTCCTCACTTATTCATGGTAAGCATGTATGCCCCTTAGGGGCTGTTAGAAAGACATGGCATGACTACAGACAGAATACTGAACTAGGATCAGTTGCTCTTCTCATTTCTACAATACAGCTGAACGATGTTGGCTACATCATATATGTTGTCTGTTTGCTATAACATGCAATCATTGTTTTTTTTGCCACTTTGGGGCAGTGCAACAAGCTGCAAACACAACACTGACATATTATCACTTTATACAGCTGATATGATTATCATGTTAGCAAATACTGGCTTATTTACACATTAGCATTCATTTGGACTTGTCCACATGATAAATGTCCGTCCAATATTAAATCTCCGTTTGGTGGTGGGCATATAGTATACAGTGGGTTTTTTAGAGCTTTTTCACTGTAAACAGCTGCCTTCTGCGGCCAAAAATGACTCTGATGAGAGCAGTGAGAGTGAACCAAAAGAGTAAAGTCATGGGCTGTAAAACCAAAACAATGTGTTAAAAGAGGCTAAAAAGCTAAGAAAAGTTGGATGATAATTCTCCGTAGGTTTGTCACTAAGAGCAACCCCTTTCAGAATAACCCCTTTCAGTTGTGAATACAAAAATATTGATTATAGCAGCTTTAAATCAACACTGTGATGCCAAAGTTGGTGCTTTGCCTTAGTCAGCCAATGGAAAACTCCTGTTTTGCTAGGGGATGCCAGAAGTAACTTGCCTAAAAGTTTCATCCCACAGATAGCAGTGCAGCAGCAGTTTTCTCCACGGTTTTATTCTGGGTTAATATACTCCTTCTCCTAATATCAGACCACATTTTATGACTGCACAGGGTTCAACAATAACTGGTGCTCAATGGGCGGCCAGTAGAAAGTTGTGTTGAGAAATTAACTTAATAAATCATTGTCCTTATTTGGCTAGTGCTAAAAAACTAACAAAAAAACAAACACAATTCAGTGCTGCCTCTATAGAAGTGCTTTGATATTAGTTATATGTTCTGAGAGTCTTTATTTCTTTTTTATATTACATTTTTGGTGATTTTGGTGACAGTTTTTTAATTGTTTTTCACAAATATAGTCTTGGAAAACATAGTTTCTATCAATTCCAAAACTTTACTAGGAGTTTCGTGACCACTGAAACCGTGAATACACAATCCTGGTGAAAATACCTTGATGATGTTCTGCAGAACTTTTTCATTAATGACAGCTTTGTGGCACGCTGTTTTATGGTACAGGTCCACCACCACCTCCAAGGAACGCTCAGCAAAGGGCACGTAGTTTAAGGCAACCCATTCCGCCTACAGGGGCAAGAAGATTTAACAAGAGAAAAAAAAAGGGGTGGACATTAGTTAAACTAATTTGAAAACAGTTATCCCTACCTTTTTGGCAGAGCCACATTGAAAGCAGTTTTTAAAAGGCACACTTTGTATAAATATACAAGTAACACACGAATTTATTTTAAAGTTACAGTGACTATTAGTCCTCTTCAAGTATGTGAGTACCACAGCTGAAATGTTAGAGCCAAACAAATGACTGAATGCTACAAAGTGTGTCTTTAAGAAATATAAACAGAACCACACATGTGCATGAACATCACCAGAAAAGAAAAAAAATCAACTGAAAATGAAACTGCACAGGGACTGTGCACACAGAGGCATAACCACCAGTTAGTGGCAGGCGGGGGTGGGGGGGGGCATGTAGTGAGTGAGAGACGCAGATGAGACGTGAGAGCCTACCATGCGGTGGGATATCTCATCTACCGCAGAGGGTAGGTCGTCACCATTCAGCACAGCTTAGTACAACTATAAAGGGGGCTGAAGGAGATGACGGAACTCACCGGTGCAAACAGCTGGATCTAAAATGGTAATCCAGTGAGTAGTCCCAAGAAACAGAATGAGAGAAGATCGCAATTAAACTGGTGTTTAAGTTGTATCGAATTTGCAGTGGTTTGTTGGCTAAATGAGATTCAATGACCAGGACTGATTTAGGTAAACAACACTCACTCCTAGCTCCAAGGACATTTGAGGCAACACTGGGTAAAAGCCAAGAAGGCAATAAAGACCACCCATAACATCTGTTTGGCTGGGTGGGAATTTTGTTTGACCTTCTCACTTAAACAATTTTAACAGATGGAGATCAACAAATGTGTCCAGTATAGGGCTGAGTCTGGACCCCACATGCAGGACTGACAAGACAGTCAGGATTTGAGACAAGCTAACATTTCTTAGCATAATTGTATCGGCATGCCAGTGTTAGATCAAGACAACTCTCATCATTCCCCTGAAGCCATAGCACCTGCTGGATTTTGTAGGTTTCCAGAACAACAAGGTGTAAAAAAGACACTGATGTCAGAACAATGTTGTGAAAAGACTTCTCTATTCTACGATTACTTCATTTTATAAATGAAGTAATCGTGCTCAAGATCACGGGGTTCCTTGGAAATAAGTGTTTGTTTTTTTATTTGAACTGTGTTTGAACAGAAAAGTAGTGAAATATTTCTCTGGCGTGCTGCCAGCAAGATGGAAGCATAAGGGAGGGAATATGAGGAAGAAATGGCTTGGGGCTACTAACGGGGGTCCAGAAGAACCTGTCAATCTCATGAAGGGCCATGATAGGGGCCTCATAAGGACTAGACTGAAGGAGGGAGGGAGGGGAGGTGCTTCATGAACATCAAAGAAGAGGGATGATCTTGTTGTGAATGACTGAAGAGAGAAGGGCAATGAAAAACAGGGTACACCATCCAACATTTTAATGAAACAAACTGTAAAAAGAAATAAATTGCAAATGAAAACCAAGCAGTTAAACGGCCAATTCCATTTCCCCCCTACCTGGTTGTATTTGGCATTGGCCACGTGTTTGGTTTCCATCCTGCCGTACTGAGGAGGCTTGCAGGAGAACTCCACGAAGAGTAGCAGCTGTTCAAAGATGGCTGGGTACATGACCTGCAGGTTCTCCGGGCCCACACAGATGGCCTGCAGCAGGGGGGGAAGGGAGGAACAAACACTGCTGACATCCACCACGGGAGTGCATATTGCATAATTTAGCAGACTGACACATTGTTTCCTGGGCTGAGTTGACACAAAATGGGAAGAAATAACTTTTGGTTGAAAGGGGGAGTAAGGGTCTGCATTTCTCAAAGACATGGTATTCATGGCAGAGAGGACTGGAGTTGATCAAGCCAAAGCTTCAATTAAAAAGATACAAGGAAATGTTTTGTCCCAATTATATTAAATATATCAGCCCAGTGAAAACAGGGGGAAAAAGTAGTGTTGAAATGAATGATTCGAGTCACATTTGAAAAACTATTTTGGGCTGTTTGGTTAAACAAAGCAAGCAATTTGAAGACATCACCTGTCACCTGATGGGCACTTCTTACTATTTTCTGAAATTTTAAATGCTGAACATCAGAATAATTGATGATGAAAATAATCATTAGTTTCAGCCCTTTAAAAGTAATCTGTAGTATTGGGATATATAGGATAAACACCACATTAAGGCATTAGGGTTGCTCCTACATAATACTGCAGTTTTGTAGGGGATAACAATGTTTTCCACCTTTAATTTATCTACTTGACTCTTGTCATTTTAAGATTATCTTTTGGCATTTTTATATTTCTGAGAGGGTCAAGTAGAGTGATGGACAGGACATTTGGAGAGAGAGAGGGGGGAGGATGATATGCAACAATCCCCTGCCAGATTTGAACTAAGGACATTGTGGTTACATGGTACGTGTCTTAGACTCCTAGGTCAACATGACACCCCACTTGGCTCTTATTTTGAAGCTATTTTGTATGGTACATAATGTATAACATGTTAAAAGCCTCTTTGGTACCCATATTTTTGTTTTCTGACAATACATTTCCTTTGCCCACCTTCTGCAAAACATCCAGAGCGGTGAGCACAGCTTCCTGCAGGCTTGTGAGCACTGCCTCAGTGTAGGAGGGGAGGATGAAGGGCGAGGCATCACTGCTGATGGGCACGGACACGGCCCCATGGAGGATGACCCCCAGCTTCTTCAGATCCTCCATACTGAAGTTGGTTTTGATGTGCTGGTAGAGTGCTGGGAAAATCTGGATCAATGCTGTGAGGAAGGGCTGGCTGGGGATGAAGGAGAGCTTCTCTGTCGGGCCACTAGGCGGCCTCGTGCTGTCCGTTCCTGTTCGATACCACGTGTTCCACGCTGACCACCACAACGCAGAGTCTTCTAAAGCCGACTCCTCCCCTGGGGGAGGGGCCTGCAGCTCAGCGCCATTGTATCGTGTCAGCCGCTCGACTAGCGAATCTGAACGCACCAGGGGTCTGCCAGGACCAGATGCTGAGAGGGGGTCAATGAGCACTGGGGGGACGCCCATTGCAGCGAACGCATCACCTGCTTTGTCTGAGTCTTTAACGGGTGTAACAATCTGTAGGATCTCTTGAAAGCTCTTGAGGGCCGCCAGGGAGACCTCGTTGTTTTTGCTGAGAGCGGCTGACTGAATGTGGTTCAGCAGCACCACCCAGGCCTCGAAGAAATCACCTGCAGATACACAGCAAAATGATGGAAGAGTGTGAGACTGGCAATTAGCGCTATGTGTCAACTGTAAATAAAGTGTGACAATTAGCACTTTCAAACCAACATGAGGCAACCAACAGAAGTTCAAAGTGGCCACATAGTGAAACAATGGCCAGAACCGCATGTTTATTAGTCGCAAACACCATTACCTGTTAATACATTTTGTCAATATAAATGAATGACATACAATCATCCTAGGAGGCCCATGCGGTGATATTATATTGCCAGCAACAGTTATTAATTTTATCTTGGTTATATGTAGGAAGAGCAGCCTTCCTCTAAATGATTTTACGTGCAGCAGGCTGAATGTGTTGTTATATTATGAGTCACCTCTTGTAATTTGGCACTGGCTAAAATGCCGTTCAGAGGGATGAGTGCAGTTAATGAGGAGCTCATGTTTTATCATTCATATCTCCCTGGAATATTAATCCTGTATGCATGGGGCTTAACATGATTTAATGGGTGGCAATATTCCAGTAGAAACAGCTGGGCTGTTTCCGGATTTTTGCAACACTTGGCACAGATTCATGAATACATTTCAACATGTAATTTTCATTATTTACTTTTCGGGGACAGCTGTGGTAAACTGTAGCAGTGTGCCACAGTCTGCCATATGTGCATCAGCATCAGATGCAATGGTTAGGTATCAGAGCAGATTATGCGTGGCTCACCTAACTGCTGGAGGAGATACCGCCTCGTGTTGAAAATGCGCGCCACCCCGGCTAGCGTCAGCACCCACGTCTCTGCCCACTGTTTTTCAGCTGTGTCACGTGAGTGGTGGATGAGGATGTTCCCGCCACCGGACTCAATCTTTTCCTTGTCCGCCGTGGTGGATGATGTCCTCACGCAGTCTAGCAGGTGGAACAGTACCTAGTGGTGACACCAAGAGAGTTCAACCATCTGCAATTTCTGTCACAAAGTGCATACCGGTGCATTCTGCCAATAACAAAGCTCCAAAGACAGCCTATTTAGAGTTTTTTTTTTTTTTTTTATCTCTGAGTCTATAGTCATTTAAAACAAGATAACAATTACAAGTAGTAGTAATATAAAGGTCTAAAGTAACCATACAAAAGAAAGTTAGTTTTGATCTTTTGATATATTACATAAAGTCTGAGAAAAATAAAAATTTATTGGATTTGGACAGGTGTGTGAAATACCTTTTTTCCCCCCCAGAATGAACCCCTTTATTTAAACAGTATTCTGTACAAATAATATGAATGACAGCCTCCTTCACTATAACTAAATCAAATGACAATGACAAATTCTTGTATGCTACCTTCCAGACCACAATATGCCATGTTGGCTGCTGCAGCAGAGTCCCGTGGGCAGCGATGGTGGAGAACAACGTCTGCCCAGCGCTTTTGCGCACAGCGGGCCGTGGGTCGACACACAGCTCGCCCAGCTTGGCGTACAGGCACAGCCACAGGCAATCAAAGGGAGGGGCCGGGTGGAAAGGCCTGTTCAGGGTCTCTCCTTTCTCCTGGGCTTGCTTCTGCAGAGCTTCCTCCTCCCTCTCCAATTCCTGTGTGATGGCATCGCCCCTTTGGAAGAAGTAGTCTGAAATGTTCCACTGTGGGTAAAAGAGGAAGTGGGGGTAAAGAGTGGGGGCATAAATTGGACAGGAAGGTTAGTAAAATGCTTCTGGCGGTTTTGCTATCCTATTACTATAAAGCAATCTCTGCCATACTAGAAATAATCCTGCAAACGACAGATCAATACTGGGTTTTGCATGTCCTGAATACTGTATAAAGTATCTATGAAATGTCAGCGGAGTGGTTAAGTGCTGTTAAATTAGATAAAATAATGCGAAACAGGGAATTATTTGATATTTAATTGTCTAATCATAGTAAACATACTATGTTTCAGCTTTAAAACTATTGGAAAAGTAAAGAAAGAAAGTGTCCAACCTGTCACTCCCCCATATTAACACTGTATGTAGTGCAGGAGTTTCTGTTATTCCCTGTTTTTATCCATTTATATTACCACATTTTCTGTTAGCATAGCCCTGCTTCACCTTTATAGTTAAACACATTCACACCTGGGATTTGACCAGTTAAATCACATTATTCGACTGGTGGCACACATTACGTGAGAGTAGAGAATTAACCACTTGCAGGAATCCTGTCTGTGTCTGAGCATAACACTTAATACATAAAGACCACAAGAGAGGACATCTCTTATCTCACCAGTAAGCCAATGGAGGTGAGGCTGATGTTGAGCTCCTGGTTCTGCAGGCCGAAGCTTCCGGCTACATCCACTACAATCTGGAGGCACGTGCAAGGCATGGTGGGCAGGAAGTCTGTCACCACCAACTGCAGGCACTGGAAGGCTGTTCGGATCAATGACTCGCTGAAGGGAAACAAGGCACATGGCGCGCTTTTGGTTGAGTTCAGTTTCTTGGATTACTTGCAGGGTAACCGTAGTTGCAACAGAAATTTACGATGGCTCTTGCAAATTTGCATTTAGCATAAAACAAGAACTATTTCAGCAACAACACATTAAGTAAAGCCCTGCCTGCTTTGTCCATCTTCTCCCCCTCCCTTGTGCTCTTACCCTTGATCATTGCGGATGGCTCCTATGACACCCAAGACAAGGGGCCAGCCGGGACCCAGGCTGTCTCCCTGGCTCTGTAGGATCTGCAGGACACTCTCCAGCTGTTTCTGCCGGATGTCTGCATGCAGCACGTTGGACAACTCCTTCAGGGGGTTCAGCAACAGAAGCTGCAGCCGCTTGGGGATGAAAATAAGGAGAAGGTAACTGATTTGTTAACTGATAGACAATTATCTGCAAAGATTACATTCTTACTTTAAATTATGCTATAATAACAACACTGCGTAGTACACATATACAATTAATATATTCTAAATTTAGAACAGTTGAATGTGGTCAATGCATCTAAAAGTCATCTTTATTAAACTAATGTATTACATCCAGTTTAGGGAGACATATATGGGCTGGTGTAAGTCTAATGAAAGACGCCTTAACATTTGACTGGTTGCCAAAATCAATTTAAAACTTTATACAATGAGTGTTGCCAGTACAGATCACTTTTTTGCCATTTGGAGTTGATTGTTATAGTGACCTTACACTAGACAATACCTAAAGTGATTCCAGTAAAATCAGGGCAGATATTTTTCTGCTTCCTCTGACAGAGTCATTAAATGTGAGTCATAACTGTATTTTTCTTGATTTGTTGTAACACAATCAAACAATGGATTGCTTGCATAACCCCAGTTTCTCTGAGTAGCATGGATGACATACAGAAAAACAAATTAAAGTAAAAAAATAACAAAAAACTGAATAAATGAGTGGGGAGACATAATGAATGCAAATGCTAGCAGACATTTTTCTTTTAATATATAGTAGCCATGAAGGGCATTTTGGCCTTTTTTCTGAAAAACAAAAAAAACAAAACAAAAAAACAATGACTATTAATTAAAATACCCAAGGAAAGCAGTTTGAAAACTCAAAAAATGTCTTTTCATTTCTGCAACATTTATTTGGGTACATGGTAGAAAATAAACATTCAATTTGTACCCCCCCACCACACACACACACACACACACACACACACGTAGTGTTAGCTACCTGATTTTGGGCCAGTGGAGGGTCGTGTTTGTAGGCCAGGCCAGCTTTGATGAGCGCCGTCAATGCCTCGGCCCCCCACTCTCTCATCCTGGAGTTTGGGTGCTGGCAGACCTGCAGGACACATCACAGAGACACAAAAATGCAGACACAATGCGCACAACGACAGATCTGATGCAGAGGCTGTCAAAAACAGTGGTTCCCGGCAGTGCTCACAGTGGGTGGGTGAGAAACAAGTGGGTGAAATAAACCACAGACTGTGTGATAGAGACTGGGATCCCCTGTGATAACAGGATATGCTTTGACAGACAGTGTAATCATAAAAAGCTAATATAGATACACATGGAAAGGCCAGGCTCAGCAGAGAAAAGTACGAAGTGTGGTACAGAACCTGCCTTCTGCTTGAAGAATCCCAGTAAAAACAAAATATTTTAAGCTCATCTGGGATCCAAATTAATCATCTTTGGTAACAAGTTTTTGCTTTTATGGTGTCAGACTTTATAATTCCAAGAGAAAACTTTGTATTATTTACAGGCATAAAGAGAGACTGATAAGTAGTTACTGTAGCTTTACATCTTCAGAACCCAGATGGTCCATGTGTATCTATTGAATAATTTGGCTTCCATAGCCCTGCATGATCATTAATGCTTCACATTTTAATCTTAATCTTTATCATAATGTGCATCTGTAAATAAAGACATAATAAGTGTGATGTCATTGTCAGATTGCCTTTAAAATATAAAAGCTCTGAATTTGAATTTGAACAAGCCTGCAAAGAAAGATAAGCAGCATTTTAACCAAGCGTAAAATATACTTTGCATGTGCAGCTTCAGATTCTGCTTCTGTGACAAATCAGAGCTTCACGTTGCATGATTGGGCACAAGAATGTAAGGTCAAACACTGGTAGCGGAGCAAATGCACTGTGGACACATTTTGACAGAGCGACCTCTCAACTCCAACATGTTGATGCCAGACTGAGAGGGAGAGAGAACGGATTGGAGAAAGAAGAAAAAAAAAAAAAAAAGAAAAGAAATGGGAAAGCCAGTGATTATGGAGGAGGGAATCTGAGCTTACCTTCTGCAAAACAGACAGGAGTGCAAAAGAGAAGGGAGATGGACAAAGAAAATGTGAAGAAAACCTTTAAACATACACCTTTACACACATATCAAATGAGAATCCGCTTACAGATATGAGGACATAGGTGCCAATAACTACAGACAGTGTAGTATAAACTACACACGTTAACTTTATATACAGTATTATAGCACTTTACATACAACACAGCTGATCCAAAGTGCTTTAAACCCATACCGTTGTCTTTGATTTCAAAAAGCAGCAGATGCAACTTTAGGAAAACATTTAAAAAAGGCCATTTTCAAGTATTTTGTGCTGTTGTATCATCAGGAAAAGTATGCATGGGGATTTTCTTCTTTCTTTCTTAAAATTTCTGAGCCATCAACAAAAACATATAACGTGTATTCAGATATGGGGGCAATTGTGCTAATAATAGGGCTATAACGACCATCTAAATTTAAAAAATGTTGAAAATTATTTTGAATAAAAATACGCTGAACACGCTTCGGCTTTGAAAGTTTCACCAATATGTAAGAACAAAGAGGAAAAAGGAGAATCTTGCATTCACTACAACCTATTGGACATTATCAAGTCCATTAAAACTTTCAACCCTTCTATAGCTTGTTCAACTTTTTTACTCCTTCATGACTAAACCACTAGACTGGAGCTCTGTCTCCATGTTGCCGCTTGCAGCTATAATCCCATTTCATTTTAACTTTAGGGGCTCATATGCTCCAAACTCCATGGGGAAAAAAATGACATTCTTAGCATTATTATAGCCTTGGTTCTGGGGTAAAGTAACCAAAAGGGTCTAGCAGAAGGGGGCAATTTAGGGGGCAATTACGACATTCTTTTATGTTACAGCTGTCATTATTTTAAGAGTTTGGTTCCAAATGTTTCAATGATGTCTCCAATGAGATCATCAGCACTGGAAAAAGAGACAATTACTGTTGCCAAATTTAAACAAGGATTACTATCTAGCTCCAGCTTAACAGCTCAAATTCCTTATACACTTTTTGTTCTGTAAATAAAGTCTAATCAAAGTGTAACCAGTAAAAATTGCAATTGCACTTCTAAAGTGACTGTAAGAATATTGTTGTAATGAACTGCTTATTTCATCTTACACTGAGTTTGAATGAAAGGTGGTGACAATGTTTTAGAACAGAGCTCTTTATCTGCACCTTGTGGGATGTAGCTCTAAATAGATGTTACCTCCAATAAGTGGCCAGTTAGGGGTCTCCACAGGATCTCTATGCGATCCATGTTGACAAGGCCAGTCTCTAACAGCTTGGCCACAGCAAAGAGAGAAGGTTCCTGAAAACAAGACAAGAAAATATATATAAAATATATAACTATATATAAAATACTGGACACCGTGTACCCTGACCTTGCTAATCAAATGCATAAGAATGGTTATCTATGACAGACAAGCAAGACACCATTGAATAAATACCTGTAAAATTTTTATAAAGAAGTGTTACTCTTAGCCTTACTTTGACATTTTTAACCAAAGCCAAATAACGACATATCCAAAAATCAGTGTTTCACCTAATACTAAAATACAGAAAGTCTTTACCTTGTTGTTTCCATAAGCCATTTCCATGGCTTCCACAGAGAGGGAACAGAGAGCGTTGATCAGGTGATGCAGGGACACATCATCCAGGTACCTAGAGCACACAGAAAAATCAATATTTCATATAATATATGCGCATTTTTGCACAGCATGAATAGTTGCAAACTATTAGAATTCTACAGGAACCACTACTCTTCCTAGGAGCATATATGTTATTCTTCAGGTCAGTCCAATTAATATATGAAGATGAACAAGTCCTTTCTAAACCAGAGTAGACAAATTCACGCTTGAGATTTTATCATTCATTATGTCTAAAACGCCTCCGCAAACAAACGTTTACTGAATTTGTAGACACAAAAAATGACAATTATTAGTTCTGAACAGAAAATGCATCCCCATTGACCTTTACCAGCGGGTATATTTCCTAAAAAAAAAAACATCTACTGGACTATTAAAGAGCATAGGGATAAGTAATTGGAGTTTCTATAATGAGTGTTCGTTTTCAGAGATGAAGGACTGGTTCTTACTGGGAGCTCTCGAATAGTCTGGACAGGATGTTGGAGATGACAGGCAGGTCTGTCATCACGGCTGTGGTCAGCACCTGGTTAGGTTTAAAAGACACAATCATAGCCAGTTAGCTCATCACCTTCAACAATTAGGTGAAAAACATCCCAGTACAATGCACCCTCAACACACAGTTCCTAAAGAAAACTCACTGTACTGGGTCCCTCCACAGCTCGGCCAGGCTTCAGGGCACCGCCCAACCCGGGCTTCAGCCCCAGGATCCACACTAAGTGCTGGGAGAGACAAGTGAGATGCTGAAGGAGAGTTGAAAAGAGGAGAAACTACATCTTCATCAACTGACGTGGCCATGAAGTGCACACTGAAATACTGATGACTCAAAATCAGCAGTTTCTGTAAGTTTACAAAGCATGCACAAAAAAGCATTCATAACAGGTAAATTGATACATTTTGATAGTTTGGCTTGTAAAAGTTATTCTTGGCAGGTCATTTCTTTTCTCATAAGCAGTGCAAGTATAAATCCATGCATGTATAAATGTCATTTTGCCTTATTACAAGAGGAAGTGTACATGTACGTGTACGTGTGTGTATAAGAGAGAGGTGGACTCACTGCCTATATAGCCTTGTCTAATTAGATAAGTGTGTGTGTGTGTGTGTGTGGTTATGTGTAAATGGGTGGTACCAGGTGCTAGTACCTGTAGTGTAGCCAGTACCAGCTGCCAGGAGGTGCCCAGCACGGCCCCATGGCAGTGGGCCAGGTTCAACAGGGTTCGCATACACTGGATGTTCTTGGCAGTCAGCTGACAGAGGGACAGACAGTTACATTACAGTACATTTAAATGCACGTCATCAGGCATTTAGCTGATACACTTCTCCAAAGCAAATCACAATGAGTGAAATAGTAGAAAAGGGGAAATACATGCACATACAGTAGTGTAAGTAAGCTAAGACCAGAAAAAACTACATGTTAACATTATTATTACTACGGGGAGAATTCTAATTACAGCATTATGAGTCCAGGTCAGGGTCAAGGTCACTGCCAATGTATTTTGAAATGTTATTGCCCTCAAGGGAAACCTGGTAAACAAATGGTTTGCTTTGCATTTTATTTTATCTGAGAGTATTTGTGTGTAACCACTCAGAGAAACTTCAGCAACATCAGATGGGACTGATTTTTTGTGAATGGCACGTCTCAGTTATTCTTTGGGTTATACTGTATCTTAGATACTGTAACTCTAAAATACCAAAATAAAACAATTTTGAATTTGGTGCTAGTTAAATCATAGTTCAAGGTTTGTCTAGTTAAGTTTATTTTGGTCTTGATACAGTGGAGCCCATTTGGACTGGTCTTGACTTGACCCGACCCTCTTTTGGACTGGTGTTGACTCGCACTCAACTGTGCTCCGTCTTGTCTTGGACTTTGGTGGTCAGGATTACAGCTCTCTTTTAGAGTATTCGGGGTATTTATCCTCTCCAGCAGCATCAAGTTTTGCTTTGATTTTGCAGCTGCTAAATCGTTCATGGAAAATTGTTGTTTGTATAATTTGTCTTGATGTTGGTAAGCTTTGTTTTTGGAAAACTGCTACATGAATTACATTATTAAATGTTAAGTGTAACCATTGCCTCTTCATAATTGTGTGTGTCTGCATGTCTACTCCTTACCACCACAGTGCCCTGGGGCTGGGCGGTGAGTGGCTGGCCCACAGCCACCACCTGCTGATGAGATTCACTGGAGGGGCTGATAATCTGCACACTCTGGCCTTGGATGGAGTAGGCTGTGGAGAGTACACACAGATAAAGACACATGCAAACACACATCCGCATACACATGCAAACACACATCCGCATACACAGGAGTCAAGTCTTTTTCAACGAGAGTCACTAATACACACAAACAGGTTTTGTAACAAGCTTACGACATGCAAGAAAAGCTTTCTTAATTAACTCCAAGGCAAACATCCATCAAAAGTCAAGACCCAATTTGCTGGCTTTATCTCTACAAGCTAATATGCAAATAATGAATGTCTGAGTGGTTGGTTTGAGAGCAGCTGTGTGTGTGTATGTCTATGCTCCCCAGACACATTCTCCTTGGTGTTCCTAATTAGAAGCCACAGTGAAAAGTTATGGATTAATGCAATAAGAGTAGGGCAATAGGGACAGGCAGAGTGCCAACAGTTAAGCTCAGTTTAGCAGCATGCACGTCTAACCATATGGGAGATGAGACGTGCTCATTAGTTTAACATAAATACACGACCAGAGGCTGTCCTCAGGGTTGGACAGGGGACCTTTAGCTGTGTGTGGTACAGTTATGTAGTGGATTTTGTGTTGCCAACATTAAAGCAGGAATACAAACATGCACACCAAACTCAGACCCAAATGGTTTGCAGTATTATCCAGGTAATCCAGTGTGTGTGTGTGTGTGTGTGTGTGTGTGTGTGTACACAGGCAATAAAGTATTTGGATTATGTCTTGTACAAACAAAAACAAGTAACAGGACACCTGGGGTACTGCTTACACTGTGTTTTCCATGTTGTTTTAAGTGGCATTCTCAACTGAAGAGCCGTACCTTTGCTGGAGAGGTTGGCGGCGTTGCTGCTCAGAAGAGTCAGGGCATAGTGCGGCGGCAGAGAGGCCTTGCAGATGGCTGTAATGAAGGCGTCGCGGGGCGTCACCAGGCCCAGGCGACCGCACAGCGAGGCCATGGTCAGCTCTGCCTTTAGGATGTTCTCTGTGGCCGTCTCATCAGTGCTGAAAAAAAATAAATAAACAACAGAAAAAGTGAAGAGCGCAGTCTGATATCCAGTACATCTAATAGTATCTCTTTGTACTGTCTGCTGCAATTGACTGCTGTTGTACCCCTGCCCTGCATGTGTACTGTGTAACTACTTAAGTGGCAATGTCTACACCAATTCTATCAAGGCTGATTGAAAGATTATTATGATTCTGGGGAGAAGAAGTAGAAGGTGTGTGATGTATTAAGAGTTTTTTTTTGGATTGAAAATTGCAAACTATATTCACCTCAGACTCAGGATAGCTGGTAAAGCTGTGTGGACACTATATCTTTAATTGTGAAGACAACGTTTGTGCTTGGCCTGAACAGTACTTCACATTCAAGTTGCTTGTAGTGCCATCGTGCAACACTGAATTAAACAACTATGGAACAGTCTATAAGACCGTTTCCTCTGAACCGCATTGCTAGAAATCAGTTAAGATCCAAGTTCACCTCCTGTCAGCTATTGACATTTATACACACATTAAAATTGTTTGTTTTCAACTGTGACATACACAATTGACAAATTAATGGATCAGTATACAGTATATATATAATTTTGGGATTTTCTTTCAGGACAATTCATTCTCTCCTGCTTGATTCCCAAATGTGTACATCCAACATGACTGCTAACTGCAAAAGATCAGTTTGTGAAAAGGCAGAGGCCATTACCTGGCATCTAGAAGCAGAGAGAGAGCAGCCAGTAGACCACACCAGCAGGCACTGACCATCTCCTCCCACACCAGGTGGGCTCCTGAGACAGAAACACAAAGCATTCGTGAGTTTATTCAGGAATCATTTCACTCCAGTTTAGATGGTATCCATACACTATTAGACATACCTCCATGTTTGATATCTTATTTGAATAGATAACAATTCAGGCACAATGCTGACCACCAGGGGTCACAGAAGTGCTACCAGCCAGAATCCTAATGGGTTTGGCAATTATGCAGTAAAACACATAGATGAATGTGTAAAAACATGTGTACAGTTTGCACAAATCCTCTAGTATTTCCCCCATAAGATGTTGCTTTTCAGTTTACTGCACCTCTTAAAGCTTACTTATCTCTTTATATTTAATTTGATTGGTTTATATCCTACATTTTACTGCATTATCAGCACCTGCATGTCTTCCTCCTTACACTTCTCCCCCCCATCCATTCTCACCAGATTGTGGCTGCCACTCCTGATCAGGATGAGTCTCCCTGAACTCAGCAGCTGCCACCTCCTCCACGGCCAGTTCTCTTTCGATCATGGAGGTGATGCCCCGCACCAGGTCCAGTAGGGCACTGAAGGCCACAGACATGGCATAGCCCTCTGGGATGGACGGGGGCTCCACCTTGTCCAGCATCTCTAGGCTGGAGGATGAAAGAAAGGGACAGAGAAATGAGATGGAGTGTGTGTGTGTGTGTGCGTGTGTGCTGGTGTGAACTGCATTTTGTCCATAAATTATAAATGTTACAAGGTTCTCCCATACATTTAAATGTGTGTGTTCATGGGTGTATATGCATTTATCACCAGTTCTTTTCAGAGTTCAATCTTGACATCTAAACACTGCCTCCCTCTACACAAATTACTGCTTTACATCAATTGTCCAAAGTATCCAGACTCATTTCTTATTAATGACACACACCATCAATATTTAAACAATTTCTGTCAATTCTGTCAAGGTGCAAAACACATCTGTTACCCCTTTGCATCATGTAACTCTTCTCTGCCAGAGCTAACTGTCAGAAGTGGATTTAATGCCTGAAGGTATAACAAGACCACAGCTTTTACCTGGATACCTACAACTGTTCACTTGTTCTGTGTGTGTGTTACAGGAATTTAATTTGTGATGTAATGAAAAAGGATAAAAGGAGTCAGAAAGGGGAACTATTTAAGCCTGTGTGCTAACAGTACTTACTAGGTGGCCTTGGCGCTGCCCTGGACACTAACAGTCATAAGTGGGATCCATGTACCACGGTATTCAAATGCAGCTTGGGTGGTCAGGTTGCCGCTGACCCCTCCTGTCCCTGGACCGCCCTGTGCTGTGCCCTGGGCCCCCGAACCCGAGCCACCTGGACAGGAAGTCAAGAGTGTGGTGGGGGAAGAGTGGATAAAATGAGTCAGAAAGACAGAGTGGGATAAAGCACAAGATAAAAACAAAAAATATAAGACAACACACTTTTGCTACCAAATATCCATGACATTCCCATGACTACTTATGTCTGTACATCAGGTGTGTTGATTTGAATTTTGACTCAGGATATATAAATGAATTTCTCATCTAAATCTGAATTTCAGGTGCATTTGAACAAATTTCCATGACAAAAAAAAAAACAAACAAAAAAAAAAAATCAGTAAACTGACCAGCCGGCGCACTGACGGCAGCAATGTTGCCCGCATTGGGGACGATGAAGAGGGACTGGATGAAGGAGCCTAGGGCGTTGACAATGTCTCTGAATACCTTAGTGGAGTGCTGCTTCATGTCGTATGACTGGCAGAATGAACTGAAAAGGAAAAAGAACACAGATTTTAGTGATGAGAGGGCAGCAAGACACTGGCCTTTGGGTGCTGACACAGTACAGAACGAAACAATTTTAGATTAAATATAAATGTATTATTCATTCATTCATTATAGATTAAAAGTCCAGATGGCTACATAATGATAGCTTATGATATTTGGATGGTAGAGGAGAGTGTGTTCCACAGTGGTATGTTCTGTAGATTTCTTTCCCTGCTAAATAAGAGGTAGATTAATCAGCAATTATGGAAACATTAAGCTATCATGACCAGATACATCGTGCTGCAAACTGAAGAGTCATTAAGGAATGATTACCAACAATCAAGCAGTGTGAGGCACAAAACAACTCAAGTCTTTTTTCACTCAATGCAGCTGTGGAATATGAGTTAACATTTATGTAAGACAGGAAAAAAGAACATTTTAAAGTTTTGAGGCTCATTAAAAAAAAATGTGCCATTGGTTTTGTAGAGCTTAATATTGCTCACCGTAATAAATGTGGATGCACACATAACCTATGGACTGATTCCACAGCCACAGCTCTCAGCCACTGCGGCTTCTCCCCATCCAGAAACTTTACCAGCAGAGACAAGAAGATCTCACACTCAGTCACCTGCAAAACAAACACACTCATATCAGACTTGGACAGACATTTGGCCAGCTTTATCCTAAAGCTGGAAGCTGGCCTTTGGCAAAATCCCTGAATCCCTTCAGGCTTTGATGAAGTTAGTCTGTGGCTTACCACACTTCTTGATGGAGGCAGGCAAAAGACACATTTCCATTTCAAGGACTGATAGAATATCACTAAATAAAAACAGCTGCAAAGCTGAATTACACTGATGCAGCTAAGCTCATTAAAGCGCCTGGAGCAGAACTAAGACAAAACTACTACTATGTTAATCCAATGCTAATCAGACCAGATCAATTAAGTGTATCAGCTCTGTGGTGAAGTAAAATCCCTAAAGCATCCATCAGGCAACAGTTCTGGCCAGCCGACCATCACTGCAGACCGCTCCCTTACCAGTAAGCTGTAGAAGTGCTTGATGAGGACTGAGACCACGCGCAGCAGCCTCATGCAGATGGGAAAGTAAGGTTTCTCCACAGGTGCTGGCGAGGCGGCGCTGCTGCTGCCCTGCCGGAACTTGATGTTGGGCGAGAAGAGCTTGATGACGAGGGGACACACCCGTTCCTTCAGCAGGAAGCTGAACTCCTGGTGCTGCGTAGGAAACAGAGAGAGAGAGAGAGAGAGGCCCTTTGGGATCAGATGAAATTCTCTAATTAATAAGTGTCCATAAAATTGGCCATAACAAGGCTGCATGTACCTGTAGGAATACCCCAGGAAAGTCATTAAGAACAGACTCCAGCAGCTCCAGGCCAAACGTGCGGGTCATCTCTGTCATCCCCACCAGCCAGTAGGGGGCATCAGCGTTCACCAGCTGGCACAAGTCCTGTACGGGGGTGCACAACAGCATTTTAAACAATGTCCTACACACATCACAGTGGTCGAAACAGTGCAGTCACTGAGTTTTGCTGAAAGGATAAGCATGATCACACAAAAGTGCAGCGTGGGTGAGGAATGACATGACAAGGGACTTTGAGACAAGGGACCTTTGAATCAGTAGAATCAGAATATCAGTAATTTCCAGTTGTGGTGACTATTTTGATTTCTTGTCTCCAGTCCACAAACGATGAGATCATGAGTCATGTTTCAAAACCAACTTGGTCCAAAGGTTTCACCATAAGCTGCTGGGAAGAGGGCATGACACTGTGTAGAAGGATGCTGCCCCCTGGTGGACATACCTGGAACAGCATGTATGCATCTTTTGCACTGGGCCTCAGGGTGCTAACAGACCGCCTGTTGGTGTTTCCCTGGACAGGAGGTGGCTGCTCCACAATGCCTGGAGGGGATACAATTTATATTTTAGCCATTTAAGCAACTCATTGAGAGTGCAACAGTAAAATAAGTGAATGAACAGGGTAAGTGTTAGTACAGAGTAGGGATGTTACTGTTTAATCAATATTAATAGTCAATGGCTGATTTATAGATTACTGGTGTCGATTGGCCTCCTCGACTCCCTATTAAAAATGCTGCCACAATTAAGTAGATGAGGAAAACGTTATAACTGATAGGTAGGATGGCTGAAACTAGCAAGTTAAAAAAACAACATTATTTTCCTTAAAGGGAAGTGATAAGATTCTGTTGGCAGTAGTTTACCCTGCTGCTGAAGACAAGTTTTGAGCTCGACTTCCCATGAATCCTATCCATGACCTGTATACTACCCTGTACTCTCTATGTAGACACCTCTCCATCAGCGCACAATGTCTCATGAACTGATGCTTAAATTTGCTGTAAATCTTCCATGAGATCAAATTTCTCTGTGAAAATTTCACATCCCGTCAATGTTTCAACCTCCATCTCTACATGTACTCCCCATTGTCCTGAAACAGCACCAACGCCCTCTGACCTTTGAAACGCTCATCCTCAGCCACCATCCTCTCAAAGACCACAGTGACGACCTGTCTGACGGTGGCGGCCGCTGTGTTGTTGGTGATGTTGTCCTTGGTGAAATGAAGACGGAAACACAGCACAATGGCCTGGGCAGGGACAGAACAAAGTATTATGCAGGATATGAATAAATATATTGTATGAAATAAACCTAAATTAATTACTACTATATTGGTGTCCCGTAACATTTAACAAAAATAGTGTGAACAGAATGAGTCCGATAGTCCATATAATTTGGCACTGTGTTGTGATGTTGCACAAACTGGAGCAAGGATATTGCAAATATATTTATGTATGGGTATAATAAAACAGTATAGCCACAGATAAATAACAGATGGAAGATGACTCACTGAGAAACAGAACTGGGTTACGGTATATGCATAGCTGCAAGGCTTTGAGTCCACATATAGATACAAGGGAGTAGGACGTATATACAAACAGTTTGTGTGATATAGTAGTTGTACCTTGGACAGTACTTCATCATGTACGACTGTGTTGGTGGTCAGCAGGACCAGGACCGTCTGTAAAAGTTTCAGCTCCTCCAAACCGTTTTCCATCAACTGCCACAACATGTTGATGATGTTCCCCGCAGCTGCCTGTCAGGTGCACACAAAGACCTTCAACTGTTTACATTGATCATCATCAAATCTTAGCATATTACTGATCATCCAACAGTGTGCTCACATACACACGTACTTGTAGTTCAACTCAAGAGGAAGTATCAGAGTTGCCAGACTGTGACAGCAAAAAGTCAAGCGAGAGCTCAGCCCGAGGTCACACAACGCCGAATCAAAGACATGCACAGACACACGGGACCAGCTGGTGCTGCCTGCTTAGGGGTCACAACATCATGGAGTTCAATAATACCAAATCTAGCTGCTAGTTAATATTACGCCACTTGATGCTCACAGTAAGTGACACTGCATGTCCTTCCTTGGGTCAAGCTGCCCAAAATATAACTGCCCGTCACACTACCCCTCTGAGCTCTGCTCTTTTGTGTACTACTGGCTGAAGTCACGAGGCTTATTACTTCAAAAACTGGAAGAGAAAAAAAAAGCATAAACAAGAAACATGTTAATTTGTAATTCATAATGAGTTTTTGCAGCTGTTTGGTTCTTCTCCACACTAGGACTGCAACTAACTTTCTCTCTTTACAGATTAATTTGCCAATTATTTTTTAGATTAATAAATTAATCATTTATAAAATATCACTGTCTGAACAACAGTCCTAAACCAAAAGATAGGAAATATACAATGATATAAACAGGGTTTGTAGAGCTTTTTAAGAGTCAAATTCAAGCACTTTCAATGTACCTAAACCAAAGATTTCTAGACTCTCGAAGCCTTTATCACATCTAAATTGTTACTATAAATGCGATGAGACAACCAACAAATATGACGACGGGATTGTTTCATTTTAAATATTAAAAGATTTTTGGTGTGAGTCATTGTGTAGATGAAACTCCAGATTATGCTTTAAGTCAAGCATTTTTCCAGGAGTATATTCAAATTCAAGCATATTCCTAACCTTGAATACATAACGGTTTAAAATAAAGCATTTTCCAAACTTTCAAGACTTTGTGTAAACCCTGTATAAAACAAAGAGAATCAGCAAATCCTCACATTTGAGAAACTGGAAATTGCAAGTGTTTGGCATTTTTGCTTGATTAATGACTTGACTTGAATTAACAACTGAGTGATAATCAATTAGTTGTCTTATTGTTTTCTGTCTAATGCTATTTTTTTCAGCTCTAAATCCACAGCTACGTTCAAGATACTGCAGGATTGAACATTTAAAGATAAATACATAACATAACATAACCCTTTCCTCTGTTCAGAGAGTTTATGCTACATTGCAACTCCCAAACATTTCTAAAGCCAGGGGTTTAGATGCAATTGGTTCAGGATTTGGCTCAATGTTGACTCTGTTATTGCATGTCATAGAATCATCCAACAGCAACAAGCTTGTATCCTGACATATTTTACTTTGTAGATGTGGTTCAGGACCATACAAGTATTATTATCAGCAGTGTTCTCATTGCAGAGACTGATGCCAGATTTGGAGATGTTGACAGCCTTGTTCCTGGGCTGTCAGTAAGAGGCGATTCAGTGTCTGTTCTGTCCTATTACAACACTTTCTTTCGAGATATCCGAACAGATCCCTCTCCTTCCCCAAGAAAACAAAATGACAGTAACTATCACCACATTCTCTCTACATGACAAAGTATCTGACTTGGTTGTCTCCAGTGACACCTTAAGAATCAATACTGAGGCAGTAAGAGTTTTGTTTTGTAAGGCCCTGAGGTGGCTTTTAAACCCCGCAGTTCGGAGTTGCTGATGAGGTGGAGTGCTGCTGGCAGAGAGAAAAAGAGAGCAGTTACAATGTTCAGTGGCTCAGAAAATGTGTGTGTTGTAGAATATGTGAAGTGTGTGTCTCTTAGATGTCCTAGATGTTCTAGATGTTTGTTGGGAGCAAGTGTGACAACAGCCACTCAAAGACAAGGATAAAGAACTCTGGCAGAGAGCAGTAAAAAAGAAAAGAAAAGAAAAGAAAGACTAAATGCTTTCTTAAAGGCCAAGAAAAACTCCAAAAACTTCAGACTAGGAGAGAAAATCTGCCTCACACTCATGTTGAGCTGCCCTTGAACACGGCACTCAACAACCACCCACTCAAGTAGGCCACAATAAAACTGTGTTTATTATAGACAGTATCTTTGAGGTGTGAAGATATGCAACAGTATGAACTGACGTGGATTAACGATCAAGTTAAGTGAAGAAAGAACAATTTTGATAATCATGGTTATTTATGAAGCAAAAATGACAAACAGCAGCTGGTTCCAGCTTCTTAAATGAAAGGATTTTCAGATTTTCCCTTTTTATATAACTGGAAATCAAATATCGTAAGGTTTTGGATTGTTGTTTAGACAAAGCAAGCAATGTGAAGATGTCACATTGGGATCTGGGAAAATGGATGGTCCTTTTTTAAAACTATTTTCTAATATGTTTATGTTTTGGTTCATCGATTAATCAGAGAAACAACCAACAGATGTCAGTAATGGTAATTAGTTGCAACCCAAATGTGCATGATATGGTTTGAAAAAAGAAAAAACTGTGGTTAAAGAGCTAATCAAAATGATGTCACCAAAATCATGTCACACTTATGACATGTCTGAGAGGCTTTATTCTGGGAAAGCAGAGCACTTAGTCTCTCCTACCAAAGGCAGAGGCTTTGAAACCAATGTCAGCCTAATTAAATAAACGCCCGACATCGAAATGTAGAAAGCATGGGCTGGCTTTTAATAACAGTCTTTTATGGTGCATTAACAAGGCAGTTGTGCAGCAGCTCCAGGGTGCCATCTGGGTTATTTAAAAAGGTTAAAGTCCTCTTCACCTATCGTATAAGTTTAAATTAAAATACATTTGTGTGGAAGAAATGATTGCAGTCACCCATTTCCTGAGGTGGATACCTAATTCCACCTAGTCCTTCAGGGCTGTTTAACTGCCATTGCACACACAGATCATGTGGGTAAAATTCAAGCACTTTTCAAGCACTTTCATTGTATCTAAACTAACAATTTCTAGACTCTCAAAGCCTTTATCATCACATCTAAATTGTTACTATACTATATGACAACAGGAATGTTTCATTTCAAATATTAAAAGATTTTTGGTTTACATGAGTGATTGTGTAGATGAAACACCAGATTATGTTGAAAATCAAGCATTTTTCATATTCAAATTCAAGCATATTCCTAACCTAGAAACCATTACAGTTAAAATTAAGCATTTTTCAAACTTTCAAGACTTTGTACGAACCCTGAAACAACTGGAGCAGCGTAGTAACACTTTACAAGGACTAAAAGATGGACAACAACTGCAGGACAGAGTGAGTAGTGGAAGAGGAAGGGAGGGGTTGGCTCCTTTTAGATGTAGCCACCAGTGACAGGAATACATTTTGATTAACCACCAATATTTAGACCAATATTAATTGAATTGATTCCTGTATTGATCTGAATGAATTACCCACAGGATATTAGAAAGGATGTGCCTAGGGTGGTAGGTGAACCTAAATTTGCAAGCGTGTGTACAGAATGTTAATGTTTGTGCCAGTGAAGAGCCAGAATAATATAACTGCCTTTATAACTTACTTACTTAAAAACTTTGTTTTTTATTTAAATTATAGAAACATTACCTAAGGGCCCCCCACATGATGATGAGAAAAATTGGCACAAATGATCTGTGGTCAGGCTACTCACTGAAAGGAAGAAAGGACAAGGAGCCCTGCCAAGACCTAAATATATGCCAAATCATCACCAGTAAGTGTAAGGGGATTCTAACTCTCTGTGCCACAATCCAACAATAAATCATTACTGCAATCAGTAAATTTGTAATTGTTAAAAGAAATGACCACAACAAATAATGAATGCTCACATCTTCAAATAACAAATATTCACATCAAATAATGAAAGCCAACCATCAAATAACAATCCAACAAACAAGTTTTGGTTCTAGGAATATTTTTCTAAGATTAGACAAACTGGTTAGGAGGTCTGGCAAATTAAAAAGTAGCATATGGTTACATAAGCTAACTGCATCAACGCTAAACATATACCTGTATTGTCTTAACAAGATAAAATGGTAAATACAACGAAGCCATGGACGGTTAGACTCTTGGCTAGTATGTCAGTAAACATACAAGATAGCGTATTGTAGTTTGTAGTTATCTTCGCAATGTAGTGTAATACGTCATAAAAACGTAGACCGTATAACGCATAAGAAACTGCTTTTTAAAGTTCTCCTATCATACACCAAAAAAAAAGCTGCTCTGGAGTCCACTGAATGTGCAAAATCTTAAGGAATCTTAAGGAACATATTGAGGCCTTTATCAATATGCATTTATTAATTGGTTGGGGAATTGACAAGTGAGAAGCAAGAGTAGTCCTATATTAATTGTGACAATCCATAATATCTAAACAAAACTAATATGTGATGCAGACAAAGGTAAAATGGCTAGGACAAACATACGGCTGTGTTAAGTGATGACTGCATGACCTCCTTCACACAGAAAATCTGTCTCAAATTTCATTTTTATAAAGAAATGTTCTCTACGCTCTTGTCCTTTAGAGACTTGTTTTCTTAATGACTACACGGGAATAAACATTCTCCACAAGGACATGTGTACTGACTTGGCCCTCTTGGAGATGATAATCCCCTTGTGTCATTCTATGAAGGAGAGTGACACAAGGTGATATATCCAGCTGAGAGCAGTGGCCTGTTATTGATTTCACTTGTTAAAACCACCTTACCAAAGGGGTAGATGAAGGAGGATTTTGTGGAAAATCTGGGTGTTTTAACTGTTTGATGCTGGGTGTTTATGCCATTGTTAGACAAGATAATGATATTCTGACTCAAGTTATACCAACTAATTTCTATTATTGTGTTTCTCTAATATTTCACTGGTCTAGTATTCTTTAAGAATAAAATGGATCTAGAAAGGCCCAAAATGTTTTATATTTCCATTTATGCTACGGCATTTTATTAAGTATTAAAATATAATGTTTATGCTCTAAGCTTTATATTGCATGTATATTCCAGAATTTCGAATTTCAGGCTAGCTCATGGTCCTCACCTCAGATACCACCTCATGGGACATGAGTCTCTGGATGGCAGCTAGACACAGCTGGGTGATCTTTGGCTCTTTGGTGCCACAGCCCATCAGAAAAGGCTGCACGACCTCTGAGCTGTTCTCCTTCAGACCTGCAGGAAAAAGGACAGAGATAAAGCTAAATGTCACTGTAAAGATTTGGGATATCTGTTAATATGTTTCAAACTGAGAGGGAACATTTAAAGTACAAAGCTGCAGTGACTAGATTTACCTAGATGATTTACAATGCCTTACAATAAATATCAAATATAAAACATTCCTGCATAAAACACAAAGCACAACAATACTGTTAAGAATCCAAATTAAAGCTTTTAATCATGATTAAATGGTTGTGTACAAAGTGTACAAAAAAAAGAAAGAAAATGAAATGATGGCGTAGCCTTGATGCATTTGTGCTGTCAAATTATCACAGTGAAGCAGTGCTTTGCATCATTTTCACCTTTATTACATTGGATTTAGTTTCTTCAATGATTTACACCTGGACAACAGGTTTCACCATTCAATCTTTTTGTAACATCTTTTTAAAGAGTCGGTCTAGACCTGCTCTATTTGAAAAAGTGCCCTGAGATAACTTTGTTATGATATGGCGCTATATAAATAAACTGAATTAACACCTCGTTACGCTGCTGTGACAACTAACAAATCCATTCTGGAAACAAAGATAAATGAACTCTTCTGCAATGAGTTCCTGTCCAGTTTACAGTTAACAAAGGGGGCAGCTGGAGTCAGACAGACAGTCAACAGTGGAACTCGGAAAATGTCGACTATGTGTCAACTCTGCAAATGTTAATAAAAGCTGGACTTTGTTTATCGAGACAGCATAGAAACAGTTTCCTGTCTAATCAGCTAAATGGAGTCAATCTGGGCAATTAACAAACAAAGCTGAGGTATGAGCATTAATATATATTAATATGCAGGTCTTCTTTATCTTACAGTGCACTAGGTGAGCAACCAATATAACAGCAATATTTTCTTTTGGGAGGAATCAAAGGCCATGTTCTTACAGTACACTGCACATGACTTGCCACAGGCTGATGCCATAAATAAGAAAACAAATCAAAATACAGTGCATGATGACCTTCTGTATGTCTCTTGTATGCACAAAAATAGAATCATGTGAATATAAAAACATTAAGAACATTGTTTGCTTGTATTATTTCATTCGTATGGGACAGTGCACATTAAATCAATATTTACACTGTGAAAAAGGTGATGTCAATGTACCAAAGTTATTGTTTAAAACAGCAAGTTTGCACCTGTAATCCACAGCTAACTCAACACAGACAAAGCAAGGGAATACTATCAAGAATATTCTCATTAACAAAAATAGATACAACATTTTGTACAATATAATTTTCAAATCAGAGTGAAGTGCACAAGAGTGGCAACTAGATATTATCAGTTGTGGTCAAGCACCACCGGTCTCACTTTCTCACTCACCTGCCAGTATGTCTGTATTCCTGGCTGCAATGGTCTTAATCTTCACAATGCCAGACTCTGCAGCCTAGGGGGCACAAAGAGAGAGACATTTAGGTTAACATTTGATGCAACATGTATCAAAGGGTGCTGATGGTGCAGCACCACTGTGCTACCAGTGGCAGACACAACGTCTTGTAATGATGGCCACAGGGGAGAAACAGGAAGGCCTGGCTGCTTAAATCCGTTAAGAACGGGCTTCAACTTGAGAAGGATGTGCTATAAGAAAGTGATTTCCCCTGTGAGGTGTCTGGCAGGGGTGGGGTGGTAAGATACAGAAAGGGGGAGGGGGAATGTCAAGAGAGAGAAAGTGCAGGAAGAGGGGATGACACGGAGACAGACAAAATGTGAGTCAGTCTGTGTCTGTGTTAGAGAAACAGAGATACTGAGCATTTACCAGTCAAAACAGAGGCTGGTCTCATCTTTCTACAACAACCGCACGCCACAGCAAGCCTGTCAAGATCTTTTCTCCAACCTCTGCTCCTCCTACCCCCAGCATTCATATCCATCACTACTCCCTCTCCCCATTTCTACCTATTCTCAGTGTTACTCTTCCTTCACCAAATCATCTTCTCCTATTCTCCGGCGTTTTTTAATTTGTTGTTACCATCAGAAAACACCACTTTTCATACTGCAAATAACCTGTCTAAAAGATACAATGTGCAAATGTCTACCTTGAGACAACAACTCTACTCGGTTAAGTCTGTAAATTGACATACCATAACTATATTATTTATCTCCTTTATTTTTCTTATAGCAACCTGCTGCCCCCATCTGCAAAGCCCACACATGGCAAGAAAGAAGCATATTGTGAACAAGCCCTGCCATAGATTAAGCAATTTGGTTTTTCATTTAATGCTTTTTAATCACTGTTGTTGATATGACTTCCATGCATTTATTATTTTATTCTGGGGAAAAAAACATGCATATTGCAGCTTTTAATCACAACATCAGGCATAGGCTATCACTTGATCAACTATGATACATCAGTGGTGGCAGCAACAACCTCAACCGAGCAAACAGCCAAGGGGCCTACATTACCTTGATGCATTTTTCATACAGCCACTGCATGATCTGGCTTCATCCCGAGCATGCATGTGTTACAAATGACTGGACTCCTTTCTCAAAACTATCATCATCCTATAATCTCTGCACACACAGAAACGCAGTATAAAATAAGACTTTTTATCTAAGTGACCATTAAGTGACTATTTCTAGTCTAACACTGTGACAAACGTCTTATTAAATTAGTGAAAAAAGCTATCAAAACATTCTCGGTGTGTACGTTATTCAAGCAAAATGTAATACTACTTTGGATTAGACATTTGGCCAACAACATGACTGTATCACTTTAACATGTCATTTGAACAGCCACAAGGTCGAGCCATGCAATGTGGAAGTCAGGAATTCATAACCTGCTGAACAGTTGGTTACCTGGCAACCACTGGTTAGTGGATTGGGCTGTTAATCCTAACTGTGAACTGGCCTATTGCCATACAGCTCCTTAAAAAGTTAATCTTCAAAAAATGCCAGTCTCCCTCTTCTCCTTTGTTCCTCAGACAGAGCCGGAGGTCTTTACGGGGCAACAAGGAGAACACAGAGCTTTTTTTAGTCCCAAATAATTACAACCATGCTGTGGCTACTTTTGATATTCCCAGAGGCTGAGACCATAATACACAACTGTAGCTATGAAAGAAAAATGAAAGGACAAGTGGCAGAACTGCAAAGTCTGGGACAGTAGTGAGGTTTTTTAAGAAATAAACAACTGAAATGATATTTCCAGCTTTATAATAAAAGCCCAGGCAGTGTTTCTCTGGCTTTGCATTGGTCATTTAAATTTAGACCCAAGTTACAGCTGTGATGAGTTTAGGGTTGCAACGATTAGTCGACTGACAGAAAATTAATAGTCAACAATTTTGATAATTGATTAATTGTTTTAAGTCATTTATCAAGGAAAAATGATAAACATTTGCTGTTTTTTTTCTTGCCAAAATCACACTTGTGATGAGTATTTTTCACTATTTTCTTTAAAAAAAACAACAGATTCACTGACTAACTGTTAGCTGCAGCCCAAGATGAGTTGTTCTTCAGTAGCTGCTGGTTTTCAGATGTCTTCACACCTGTGAACCTGTGACGCTCTATCAACGCCGATATACCACAACATAACCTAACTGCACACTGTGCTACAGCTGTCAATCTAGTCAACTGAAATGAGTCACCCAGAAATTCTGCAGCTTGTGGCCCAAGGGCAGAGAGAAAGATGAGCAATCCAAGTTATAAACAGCATTTCAAGTCCCCTTCAAATACTTACTACTGAATACACTGAATTGAAACTGAGGGAATGTTGAAGGTATTTGTCGAGATATTTGGCCCCCAAAATGTTGTTAAATGATAATAGAGGGCTGTTAGGGAGGTGATTTAACAGCATAATATTCTCTGTGATTTGCTGAGGCTGATAAGACACAAAAGCGCATCTTGAAAAATGATCTTGAATAATCTCATCTGTCCACTTCACAACTCCTCATAAAGATGTTTTTCTTCCCCTACTGTAGAATCTGCGAGTCAGTCAAATAGAACCAGCAAAGCAATAAATGCCCTTATTAGAAGCATATTGTTTTGAGTTTCCGTTGTTGAGCCTCGAGTGGAACCATGTGCTCCAACTTGAAACCAATGACAATAAATCTCTGCATGTCATTTTTGTGCACAAAACCATATCGGTCTCCGCAATGAAAACCTTTTTTTTTTTTACTGACCTACTTCTTCATGAAATCTCTCTTTTTGCATATAAACACATTTGTCCAACCACTTCCTCAAAAAAAGTGCTGTTTAAGCTTTCTGTTGTAAAATGTAGACAAACTGTCAGCATTATGAAGTCACCACCATGTGGAGGGAACTACCACTGGCCTCATGATGTCATTGTAACAAAAAGCAGAAATTTCAGCGCTATCCAGTTAATGGGTTACTTTATGGAGGATTTCTTTCATAAGTCTTTCTGAAAAGCTAAAACCAGTTCATGGGAGTTTTTGTCTATATTCTAAGGGAGGTGTCTACAGTACTACTGTGCTGGATAGTAAAATTTGAAAAGTTTACAAAGATAGAATGAACATTAGTTTGTTAGCATTCAACAGCCACTGGCATGTTGTCAAGACATCATGGTTGCTGTAGTTGCTGATTGCTAACAAAATGCTTTTTTCTAGCTTACAATCCTAATGCATCTTCAAATTGGCTTGGAGTGCGCTGTTTACTAGGACTGGGTATCAAACCTCAAGACTTTTTCAGCACCAACCACAATGCGTCCGTAGCACCGTGTATGGAAAGTATATAAAGTTGGCATTGCATGCTTGGTCAGCTTCTTAGAGATTTGTTAATGCATGGTTTGATTTGATATTTGTTGATTTAGATCATAACTTTGTAATTTTAGACTATTTTATTCAGGCTAAGTTCTAGTAGGCCTGCTTGTGTTAAGACAACAATAAACAACTAAATTGAGAAAAAGGGGGGTTTTGTAGATTTTTCTTTTATAATAGTCAAACCAAGGCACTGAAAAAGTATTGTTTTGGTATTTGGTACCAAAATCAGGGACTGTATTGGTATCAAAATTGAAACATTTCAAATGACACCCAGCCCCCACCTCTCACACCTGTATTTTCGACTGTCTACTTGTGATCAGATATGCTAAAACACGTTTTTATGCTTTATGCTAAGTTTAAAAAGGGCCTTAGTTACATTAACAATGGATTTAAGTGCGTTTGAGAAAAGTGACATGCATACAGTAAATCTAGTATGACATGTTTATCATTTAGGTCTTCCGATCTCGCCATGTAATGATGAACAGCACATTAATCATTTAAGTATTTTCCATGCTAATATTTTAGCATTAGCAGATTGATTTTTAAATCTCAACACCCAGTAGAAAGGGACATTAAATGCTGGTCTCTGCTGTATAAACGATATCAGGACCAGGCTGTATCAGGAAGTGCTCAGTACTTTCTGTGTGTGGATATCCTCAAAGCGGAACTGACCCGCATCCGAGAGCCAGCTCATTTATTTGAAAAGCAACATTAGTGAAGCGCATCACAGATTGACTTCCTCAGAATCATGCTGTGAGAGTCTCTAAACTCAGCAGTTTTTTGGAACTGACTTAGCACACTATGAAAAAAGGCTATTCAGTCAGAGCTTCAGCACAATAGTGTCAGTTCACCAAATCCTCACTCCACGCTGCTTGTTATTTTGCCTCTGTACAGCCTACATGACCTAAATGAGTTGTGCTAAGCGGGCCATACAAAGGTTGCCCATAATGTTATCATTAATTCTGCAGGTTTTCCCCAAGCAATCACATTTCACTGTGAGCTACATACAGCTGACAGCACCTGACTCATCCACAGAGAGAGCAGAGGGCTGGCTGCCTGATGTTTTTCCACCTAGGCAAAAGCAATCAGAGCACAACAAACAGCAAAGCCCTGGTGGTTTCACTGACTGCTACTCATTGAAAGAAAGGTTCTGAGTGTGAAGCTATGATGCAGAAAAGTCAATGGGACTCTTCTTGGCTCCTCTTAACCCAGAGAAACCAAAGGCTGTGGTGCAATGTCACTGTGGGAGATGGATTGGGAAACGGGGGAACTGGAATGAGAACAAGGCTTCCTCGTTCTTCTTTTGCAATAAAAGGAGACAATGCTTTGGTATCATGTTTTGATCATTTACAAACAAACATGACAGTAATTCATTCAAAATGTCTCAGCAGCCAATTCATTTAAGTGCTAAAAATTTGGGTATGACAAATCAAATGGCAATCTTTCATAAGAAATGAAGGAGCTTTGTTAAATAAACTGAAAATCTTCTATTCTAAGATTTGTGTGCTGTTACAGGCCCACACATGAGTTGAATTCACAACAGCAGCCACCAGTACTCAGCTTGCTTGTAGCACAGTAACATCCCAGCAAATACAACCATGATGGCTCAAATTGGAAAAGGCTGTTTCAATCACAACACTATAAACCAGAGTGTGAGTGAGCTTAGGTTGTGTGGGGAACATCAAAGTGGCTCCCTGCACTGCTGTGATCCCTGAGGGGAAGATGGTGGTAAGGACCAGGGAACATGGGTGATGATAAATCAATATTTTAAGGAGATGCTTCATGAGGCCCCAAGGCAAGGGCCAGCTAGCGGCCTGAGACCAGATGTATGCTCTTTGTGGTCGAGCGTGACCGCCACACAGCTCATTTTGAAGTTTCAGGCAGTCAAGTCAAGGGACTGAATCAGTGTGCAGTGCCAGAAAGAAACAGGAAGCACTTGCTGAACTCTCTTCCTTATTGTACTGTTGTCTTTATACAAGGTGAGACGTGAGGGAAAACAAACTAAGCCAGTGTAGCCTGATATGTATTGCCTGCTGAGCTGGCTGACGAATATTTTCATGGTCTCAAAAACCCACATACAGTGCAGCATTTTCATCTAATGACCTGACCTGTGTGACCACAGTTACATATGCAAGCAAACAGTAAGCTTGCTATACCTGGGAATTACAGGGAATTAAGGTAAAGAGGCTCTGACTGAGATGGTGTGAGCTGAATGCCATTACTTTGGCAAACACTAGCTGCTCTCTGTGTGCATTTCAGTGACAATTAAATGATAGAATAATATCTACATGCCCACACAGTTAGGAAATGCAGTGCGGTCAAACCATAGAGTGTGTATGAAGATGGAAGCCAAAACATCTTGATCGCCTCCTGGTGGTATATGTGGTCATAAACCCCGCCCCCTCCATGTTAGCGGATGGGACATGGGCCAAACTAAAAAATCAAAGTCACGTCAAATAAAATTTTCCCAAAGATGGTTTCTGTCATTTTAGGTAGTTCTTATCATGCTGATGTATGTTCAAGTGTACATTGTTCTGATAAGTTTGGTTTTAATTAGTTATTTAATGCTATAAAAAGGGGGTGTAATGTCATGATTGACAACTGCGAGTGGGCTCGTGATTGGTTCGGGCAGATGTATGGGCGGGACCTCAATCCAAATTAGGTCAGCAGTGCAAGATGACAGCGCCCATGTCTGGAATATTTTGGCTTCATTTTTGTACAGTGGGGGGGAAGTACAGACACGTCATCCATCTTTATATACAGTCTATAAGTCAAACCGTGACAGAAAGTGAATAGAGATTATGTTTATCCAATATCGTATGTCACCAGCCTGCAAAGATGTGTGTCTTTTAGCCATTAAATGAAAATACAATACATTCCAGATGTAAATGAACTCTGACCCAGCCCTGTGAGGCAAAGGAGTCATAAAAGCTGAATTGACTGGTGTCTTCTGTGTGTGAATCTAACAATACACACACACTGTAAAAGGCCCCGACATCACACCTCCTTGTACTAGTCTGTTGTTCTCAAACTAAGCCATGATGTCACCAACACTGCCATACAACGAAGCCAGTCAGCAGCCGCAAACAGTAAGTCTTTCCAAGAAGGCATATAAAAAAACAAAACACTTTGCTCTTGGCTGTGTCAATACTGGCAAGCTTGTTGTGAAACCAACTTGCAAATGTGAGATCCTAGACAGACAAACCTGTGTAGACCAAACAAAGGACAAAACATATCATCGCTGAAAATAGCTCACCTGAGCATTGTCTGCTTGTTAATGCACTCCTGCCCAGGTATTAACATAAAAGCAGTTGGTACTCACAAAAAATATTTTCTCGCTAGTGGTATCTATCCATGCTGACAGTTTTGGTTTTGAGTTTCTGAGATATCCATCTCTGATTTCTGCAGAAACCCCCATACAACAGGGTTGTATGGACATTAGTTTGAGGTGCTCAAAGCATTGGAAAATGAGACCAACGTGTCTAGAACAATGTCATGGTTATTTAATTTTAATTCACAGACCTTATGGTGCACAAGTGAGGAAAATAAATATTTTCTATCTTACCTATAGCCACTCAAAATGGTTTTAATTTGCCCAGTTTGACTGTCTATGATGCTACTACTAGGCTAGAAAATATGTTTTTTTGTGATTTGGGTGAGCTGATCCTTAAAATGACCGTACTTCTATGTATTTTACCACAGTGGGACACTGCTAACTGGTGTGCCCAATGAATATGCCTCGTAAATAACCCGATTCCAGTCAAAACATGTAGCTAACTAGGTTGGTTATACGTTATTGTGTAAATAAAAACGTGGGTCAGCTGAGTTTATCCCCCCCCCTCCCACTATATGAATGCTTCACATCAGCCATATTAACCAGTAGGTGTGACACAGGTCATTTTAAACACCTGTATATGCCTTTATTTGAACGCCTGGTTGACAGGGAGGCCCAGCAGCTGACACAACTTTTAATTTACCCGTACAGTATGAAGACAACTCAAGTGTCCACATCCCACAACAGAGCAGAGGCCCAGTGGTTGGTGGGGGAACGGGCGCAAACAAACAAATATGTAAAAATCTGTATTGTTAAGAACATAAAAACAGATTCACAAGTGACACAACCTGCCGACAACCGAGGCAACGGCTCAGCAAAGCTAACTAGCCCGGCTAACCTCTTTGACCGGGGGGAATTTCTTCTTGCACTCCATGGACAGAGACCGCAGGTCCGTCTGCATGTTCTCCAGCAATTTCTTCACCGCTTCGGGGCTGCTGGTCGACATCTTTGACGGCGCCTTCGACAGAAACCTCGAGAAACTTCAAACGATAAGGAATGCGGGAGCGCAGTTGCCCCCCCAGCCACCCATCCACGGCGGGAATGTAATCCGTCGCTACTTTACTCGGCTCCCTTGGAAAAGAAAACGAAAACGCCGCCGCGGTCCACTGACACAGTATCCCACTTCTCTGCTTTGAGAGCAGCGAGGACACCGGCATACGTTCCTCTCCTTCAAAGCCAGTTGACATTAGCCTCGTTAAGCAGCACAGCTCCCCTTAACGTCTGTCTCCTAACGCTGCTCGCTGATCGAAGACTTTCGCCACATTGAGCGGTCGTCTGCCATCAGCGGCCGTCGGCTCCACTTTCCTTCCCACAATGCTTCAGTGGACAGTGACACGTCACTCGGACTTCCGTAAACAGTGGCCGATTCAGAATGACGACTACAGCGACCCCTGCTGGAGAAGCTTGATACAGACAGACAGACAGCGACGTGCCACGTCTAGGCATTTCTGCACAGTTACGTATCGACATGCACCACCTAAAGGCTGGGGAAATAGCTGCAGCAGCAGTTATAGACACAGCTGCTTTTTATAATTATTTTATTGTATAAATTATACAGTGGTGGAATGTAATTTACTCAAGTATCTACTGTATGCACGTATAAGTTTGACCACGACATTCATCTGACAGCTGTAGTTACTAGTTTTTGTTGCAGATTAAAATTTTACATCCAAAACATATGACTAATGTTTTTGAAACATGATGAATTGTTCAAGTTACACAGCTCAACAGTATAGAAAGTAGTGCTCATATGTTTATGCATCAGTATATTAATCCAATAATTCATTCTGCATAATGATTACTTTTACTTTTGATAGTTTAAGTAGGCTACAGTTGTTGATAGTACTGTACTTTTACAAAATAAAAGTCAGAATGCAGGACTCTTACAGTACTAATGGAGTATTTTTACACTGTGGTATTGCTACTTCTACTTAGGTACATTATCTGAATACTTCCGCCACTACTGAAATTATATAACTAATTATTAAAACTCAGACATTAGTTTGACAAACTAGGATCTACAGAATATCAAATAGTGAAAACGCATATAATTCAGACTGTGACTATGATGAATTTATAAAATATTTCCATTTCTAAACATGCATTAAGTTGGCAGTTTATTAGGTACACTTAAAAGGTATTTATTTTACAGTTAATCATTAGGTAAGATGGCATGCTCAAGTGAAGGGATGAGATGCGTTAAAGTAAGGTAGGAGAATTAATCAGCATGGATTTTGTTCGTAAGACCGGGAAATGATATGTGCAGACAAGATAAACAGGAGCACCCATTCCCTGAGGCTGCACAGTGACAACCAGAAGGAACCCAGAGAGGCAGATCTCTATTGTGCCATAACAGTAAACAGACTGCACCAGGTTCCTGATTCTCTTTTTATCCTGGCTCAGATTTCAGTGCTTTTTTCACTACATGGTTTTCAGAAGAAAATCTGTTTTTTTTTTCTTCGTAATCTAAAACCAGCCAAGAAACAATTCAGTCTTTTAACAGTATTCAACTTGTAGGAGCTGCTCATCTCACAAGGAGCCCTCCACCCTGTTGCTTTTCGTTTTTTAAGGCTGGTGGAGTTCTGGGCGGACATGCTGAAGAAGCAGCTCCTGTCCTCGGGGAGTTGGAGTACAAAACTTCCACACCTCCTTAAATCCTTTTGAATTGTGATGAAAGGGAAAACAACAAACAGCAGGAACAAGAGAGTAGCACAGCTTTTCATACCATGCAAGTGAAGTGGAGTTACTTTCAGATTAGTTGGCTGCCTTAAATTAAGGAATGAATACTGTTGCAAAATGTCTGATCAAGGTTTGTGTAGTTGTTCTAGTTGAGGGTTTTAAATCCCTGCATTATTCACATATTGATGGCATTCATTACACTAATTTGGCAATAACACTTTCCATATCGTCTTTCGTCTTTCCATAACACTTTCCAATATGTATTTATTATTATTTTAAGAGAATTATGGCTCTAAGAAACAGTAGACTATAAAGTGTTAATCAATTACACTACAACTGCCAAAAAGATATATATATATATATATATATATATATATATATATATATATATATATATATATATATTGTATTTTACTTTGTTGTACATGTAGCAACTTTGTAATATTTTGCTTGAAATGCAAAATTATTTAAAACAAAATATTTATGAAGACAGCACATCATCTTACATATACCATAACATCCTTACATTCCTAATTACTTAGTAATATCAGTTAATACTAAGATTACCTGATAGCAAATGAGGTATAAAATATAGATAATGCACTATTATTCAAGAATGGGATGTTATTCTAAATGAGGACTCTACTGCTGAAATTTATTCATTCATTTGAGATTATTATTGAGTAATGAATTGCATATCCTACAAAATATAAACATATATTTCAACAAAAATGTATGTTTCAAGTGAAGGCCTTTTTTATTCAGTCATAAAAAATAATTTTTTTTCACATAATCTAAGTGACATAGCTGTCTCCTTCAGGCACTTTACATTTTAATTTCATATGATTCAATGCATTAGAGATAAGGCAAAACAGACTAAATTAAAATCATGTCAATACTCAGACGATTGAAAAAAAAGCATATAACATATTCATGCATCTCTGCAATATTCAGCAAAGCAAAAGAAATAAAAAGTATGAACAATAATGAACACAATAACGTTAATCTGAAAAAACGACAGCAAAGCTTAATTGAGTTGAGTTGTGGTCAGTTCAGCTAAATGTAAATTTATAATCCAATTCTTGCATTTTCAAGCATTGGTTATTAGTACGATTTCGCAGGATTTTTTTTTTTTTTATTAGAAAATTGTACATCCTGAGGTGATAACTCTCTACCATATAGTAAATACAGAGCTGTCAGCATGATTGGATTGATGGATGGAATCCAACATATGCTTGCACTCTGTATACATTACAGAAGTGCTTTCAAACACACACACAGCTTTTATTCAAGTGAACTTATATGATCTGTGCACTCATGTGACATCTCTTGTGCTCCATTCGCAGCAGATAGCTGTTCGAACCAATAAAGTAACTGGAATGTCATGTCAGACTAACTGAACATTAGAGATGTCCATAACAGAAAAAAGAAATGCTTCCTTAGAAAGCAGACACGATCAAATGCAAATTCTTAGCCACTGTGTGACAACAATGGCCACATTGTTTGCAATGTACATGTGATTCTGCCACTGGCAAATTAAATGGTAACCAACTCTTAAACAAAGGAAGTAACTTTCTGAGTAAGAATGCTGATGCCATCATACTGTAAGTTGAAGGCAGTGTACCGAGGAGAAAGCTCCAGCAGCAGATCAGCAGTTTACAGGTCAGATGACTCTTAAAGTCTGCACTGTGCCTGTTTCGCCACTGTGTCTGGTGAGGTATTGCAGAGAGAGATGGGATGGGTCCAGATAGAGTGTCAAAGCTGAGGAGTGACCTTTGACCCCTACAAGGCCCTGATTCCAACCCTCAAGTCTCTAGCAATGAGACTCCTTTTCATCAACAGGGAAGTAGCCATCCTTAGTGGGAGGTGATTTCTGATGAATGTTGTCGCCGTCTGCTGCGAAGACGGCCAGCAGCTTCTCCTGTTCCTGCTTTGTCTTCGGTAACTCACTGGAAGGAGTGGTCAAGAAAGCAAGGCGCTGTGGACAGAAAATTGATAAAATGGTGGAAAATTTGTTTCATGTCGGTGATATAATGTTTGAGCAATTGATGTCGATTCATTTTCAATCAAAAGATTTAATATATAGGAACCGACATCAATGGAAGTAATCTATTTAAGACTGTAATCAGTAATCATTAACATTAAGAGATTATTCAAGATCAGTAATGCAATACATGGCAGAAGAAAAACAGAAAGGAATGAAGAGAGAGAGAGAGAGAGAGAGTGGGGTATGACATGCAACAAAGACTCCCCACTGAAATCTAACCAGGGACATTGTGGTTATTTGGTAAACGCCTTAACCACTGGACCACAACAACGTCTCATTGATTATTTTTAGAATTTAAGATAACTGCCATATTAAAAAGCAATACACAACTCAATCAACTTGTAAGTTATTACTTAATTGATTGGTTGATTTTTTGACCACTTGGGGCAGTGCAACTTGCTGTAAACACAATACTGAAATATTACGTATGGCTTTATAAAGTTGTTATGGTGAATGTGTTAGTAAACATTTGCCTGGTGTTTCAGCAACTCCTGAGGGAAATATCTGGCTTTTTAGCAGCTAAATGCTCCACTATGTTCAGCTAGTTGCTAACTTTGTTTTTCTGCCATTTGGTTCTAGGCAGGTAGTGTACAGTGGGTTTATCAGATCTTTGAACAGCTGCCTGCTGGAAACAAGGTCAATGAGAGCGGCGAGACTGAACAGAACAGTTAAGTTGCGGGCCGTGGAACCAAGACAATGAGCTGAAAGATGCTTAAATGCTCCATAGTAGAGCCGAGGGGAACTGCAGAGTCAGGTGATGATTCTCTGCGAGTTCAGTACTAAGAGCGACCCCTTTCACAGACAGATAAAGTAGCTGTAATCATGTGGACTGCTTTTTTTTTCTAGGTTCATTCTTCTGAAATGACAAAGCCAGTTATTCAAAACTTACCTCTCTCAGTGTTCCAGGGGTGTAGTACAGTTTCACTGCTACCCAGACAGGGATACACAGCATGGAGGACAGGGCCAGGATCCAGCCTATGCCATTGCCCCACCATGGGTATACATATTCATTGTTGTACTTCAGAGGTGAGTACTTGATCAAGGCAAATGCAAAGGTTCCCTGATAACAGAGACAGAGAGAGATGTTTCATGGTTCTGTATAGATACATGTTGACTATGCTTCATAGCTGATATTTTAAATATTAATAAATACTTTAAGTAAATAGCTGATAATAATCCTTAACATTAATCCCTATCTTATTTTTTTTAAGATATAGATAAAGAAGGTTTTATTTGACCATTTGTGGTAGTTTGCAAATTGAAATGTATTTTCAATGTTGGCCAGCAGAGGCTGCTCTGTTGTCAGGAGAGTAGTGTACAAGCATGCATATTGAAAATGAATGTGAAACCCACAGAGCATATTGCAGGGGTGAAGAAAAGCCAGCAGTATTTGATGACAGGGCTGGGGCGATAGCCAATCATGTCCTCTATGTTGTCATAGAAACGGTCGGCACCTATAATCAGAGAGAGATGAGGGAAACGCAGTGGAGACTTTCATAAATATCTAACAATCATCTCTGTCAAGATTTACTCTGTTTGAACAGCAGAAATATAAAAAGAAACACATCACATTAATAATCTTCATGACTGACAGAAATGACTGCTTTGCAACCAAAAGCTCTGCTTTAATACAGTAGGCTACTTTATTGTGATTTTAGCTTATTTTATTAATTTTCTTATTATTGGTTTTATTCACTAAATAGACCAACTGATTGAAATAATATTCCCCTCACTCAGCCTCGTGCCTCCCACTCTGTGGGTCAAAGAAAAAAGAGACTTTTATTTTTATTAATTGGCTGAAGGTAGAAGGCTGCGTGGACAGGGATGACCTCGCAAGAATAAAGCCTTTGTCTTTTAAATACCCCCTTCAAGCATTCCCGAATAGCGTGGCTAACACACTCACCATAAATCCAAGCAATGCAAACAGTCTCAAAAACAGCCACGAAGAGCAGGCACATCCCACTGGCTGCATAGTAGTCAAAGAGCTGGAAGATGTACATGCCTCCCTGTAGAGACAGACATGGGTTTAAAACCCTATAGGTACAACTACTGCAGCAAAAGAGAACCTGCACGCTGTCAAATAATGAGACAAAACAAAACTCTGCATATCCTGAAAGCCATTTTGTACTGGAAGACAATCCTGCAAAGTGCTACACAGCAAATATGTTGTTGAAAAGATCATATTCAGACAACACAGTTAAAGAAACAATTGGCTGGACATAAAGGGATTTTAGGAGAATCAGCTGTGGACTGAAGGCTGCTAACAAGAAGCTGTAGCAGGTAGACCGTTTCACTTTAAAATTCAGTTAGGCGTGAAAAACATAAGGCCTTCGACAAGCCACCATTGCAACTGAGCCACCATTTGAAAAGAAGTTTCTGAACGGTAATTCTGAGATCTGATTTGAAGCAAAGGGTTTTTGCATAGAAGCTAGGCGTGTACAGTTACCCTCCTTTGGGCAAGATTACACACTTATTCTGTAATCTTATTCAGCAAAAAACATTATGAAGTGAGGTGAACGAGACCAACCTCTGTCAGCATGATGAGCCCCAAGAGGAAGGACACCACAGCCACTGCCAGGATGAAGAGCTCCCTGCGGTTTTTACGCCGGAAGGTGGAGGGATACATGTCCACCATGGCTGTCACCAGGCTCTCCACACACACAAACTGATCAAGAAAGAAACAAGAAGCGTGAGATACTTGTATATATGTGTGTGCAGGTATGTTTGTTTGTGCATGTGGGTGAATGTGTGCTGCTGACCTATCAAAAAAAAACCCCAACAAAACAGATATGTGCACATTTGCTTAATAAATAATCCATGTGAGAATTATGTTTGAAACTGTGATATTGGAATTCTCTGTTTGTGTGTTCGTGTGATGCATATGTTGGTCTCACTTGACTGTCCAGGCCCAGAAAGACAATCATAATGAAGAAAAAGCAGGCCCACAGAGGGGAGAAAGGCATCATGGAGACAGCACGAGGATAGGCTATGAAGGCCAAACCTGGACCTGAGTTAAGACAGATTTTAAGTTATTTTCTCATGAAAAAATTAAATTTAAAAAAAATTATTGGTCATTCTTGCTCAAGTGAATGCTTTGTTTTGATTTTATCATATCAACAATGTCAATAAAACCATAGAGGCAATTGAAAGGCAGTTAAAGTGGGAGCTTTGCTTTCATCTGTTCTGACTCATATCCTAAGTACAGGGTTCGTGCAGCTTTTTAAGAGTAAAGTTCAAGCATTTTCAAGGTACCTAAACCAAACATTTCCAGACTCTCGAAGCCTTTATCATTACATCTAAATTGATACTATAAATATCAGGAGACAACAAACAAATATGACTATGGGATTGTTTCATTTTAAATATTAAAAAAGTTTTGGTTTACATGAGTGATTATGAAACACCAGATTATGTTGAAAATCAAGCATTTTTCAAAGAGTATATTCAAATTCAAGCATATTCCTAATATCGAAAACATAACAGTTAAAATTAAGCATTTTCCAAACTTTCAAGACTTTGTACAAACCCTGTATGTCTTAAAAAAAAATCAGTAGAAATCTGTAGAAATAGAAGTTCCTTGCTAAAGAACATTAACAATGTGAGTGTTGTGACCTTTTTTTTTTTTTTTTATATATATATAAAGAGTGAAAGAAAAACCAACCAGATTCAGCTACTTCTGAGATGGGCACGTTCTGCTCGTAGGACATAAAGCCCAGGATGGAAAAGATGGCAAAACCTGCAACAAAACTCGTACCACTGTTCAGGAAACAGAGGGACAGGCAATCCCTGGAAATAACACAGAGAGGGGCATATAACGATTAGGAACCGCATGTGTTAATGGGCTGAGAATGGTACCCAACATTGTCTGGACTAGATATTAGACTCCCTTCATATGAAGATAAAATGTCGACTATTATGGTAGTGTAAGGTTAAACAACAGGTAAAATTTTACATTAAATATAGAATAGAGAGGAGGTGTTTATCATAAAGCAAAATGCATTATCATTTCAGTCTATACTTGTAGCAGTTGTTGTTATATTTGTTGTAGCTTCCCAGGGCAGTGAGGCAACCGAGGCAGATGGCATAGGAGAAGAAGATCTGAGTTCCAGCATCCATCCATACCTTAGGACAGAATAGAAACAAGATAATCAAATAGAGAAAACACATTAAAATTTTTTTGTTATGTTGACTTTGATGTGTCCCATGAGAAAAGTTAATTCCATCTGCTGATGAAGAAAGTACTGTTTATGCTGAAAGTATTTTTTAAACTGTGCTGAACGTTCATACAAGTATGTACAAGAGTCAGCTCTGAAAATGTGTCTTTTTGAGAAACACTGTACATTTATTCATACAGACTGGATTCAACCCACCGCCACAAACCATCTCTACTGCCAAACCAGCTTCCTATATAACTGAGCTATCAGGACTTTCTGAGCTGTACATCAGCTCTCACATACAGAATAATTATGGCATGGAGTTCAAACAGAACTACCACAGAACCCATACACATGAGAAAGGACTGTCGTTTGTTAAAATAACACAGATGTTTCATTACTTTCATCACTAAAGGTAATATGATTAAACACCAAATTCTTCTGCTGCATAGTGGCAGCAGCACCAGAGTCACAGAAAAGTTAGTTGTGAAGCCTTTTCAACTAAGTGATGTCCATTGTTAGCTTTATCTTCACACAGCCTCCCACGTACCCGTCATATTCAGAGTCACCTCCACTCACACACCTCATCTCTTTTTAAAAACACAATCTAACACCTGATGCATCAAATCCCAAAAACTCCTTACCCCCAAACTCACCCTCTCAACCCCACCATCCTGACATCACCCACCCAGCAAAGACTATTATACATCCCAGTCTGCCCAGGCATAAAGTGCAGCACTTTTCCACCCTCTCTTTGAACACTCACTCACACTTCAAAATTCAAATGAGGTTACTCTTTATGCTTGCAATTCTGGTAAAGTGCTCGCAGGGCACTGGGGCATGTTTTAGATAGCTGGCAGCCAGTACTGAAGATCTGATTGACTGGGGGTCCAACCAACAACACAAGCTCTGGACACAACATTACACAAAGGCAGGTATTCCCAATGCACCAGCCTAGCTTGTCTTGGCCTGCACACACAGGGCTTGTATTCATCCCCAGAGCCCTGAGAGGGATAGAAGAGGGCCCCTCTTTTAGATTTTCACACTGGTTGCAATCTAACAGCAAGGAAAGAAGAAATTGTAAAGTCCCAAATACCACCACCATTCCCAATCCACTCTCTTTCCTTCAGCAGTGCATAAGTCCTTAAAATTAGTAGTCCAATATTCACTCTCCTTTTCAACTGTGATTTTGGTCTCCACTAACTCCTGAGAAAAATATCTGTCTCTTTAGCTGCTAAATGCTTCATTATGTACAGCAGCTGGTTGCTAACTTTGTCTTTCTGTGGCCGAAAATGACACAATAGTGAAAGTGAACAAAACAGTAAAGTTGCAGGCTGGAAAAGGAAAACAACAATCTTTCCTGAACCATATTCAAGTCAATTTTAGTTGCTTAAAATTAACCACACCTCAGCCAAAGGGGCAGGACATCAAAACCATTCATGCTGGCAATTTGTGAAGGCACTTACAAAGACCTACTTTATTGACAGTTTCTGAGTGATCACATTCAGACATGAGGTATAACTGATCAAATGCTCTTGAAACATTTGTTCCAAAAGTCAATAAAAAGAAGTCAATAAAAAGCTTCTAATGCCTGAACTGCCATCCTTATACAAAACCAAAAACGATTATGCCAGTTGATAGCAACTTCCTCCACCACATTGTCCTGATTTAACCGGCAACTTTTGGGTCAAAGGTCAGCCTCTTTATCTCTTGATCACCCTGCTACTAAAGCTACAGTCAACAACAGTTTTGCTAGGCTAGCACATGTGATCTGTTCATATGTTTGTGAAATAAAGCAAATTAAATATATGTTGGGAAGCAAGTGCATTTCCAGTCTACCTGTGGGTCAGACAGCCGTCCCAGGTCAGGGTAGAGGTAGAAGTGGATTCCCCTGGAGGCTCCTGGTAGGGTGACCCCTCTGATCAGCAGGATCAGTAGCATAGCATACGGGAAGGTGGCTGTGAAGTAAACCACCTGCAGGGAAACAGCAGCACTTCCTAATCAGATATATGTGTACAAGACTTACGGCAATCCCTCCCTTTTGGAAATTCTTCCTTCTCCAATAGCGTCTTTAGGCTAAATTGTGACTGTTATATTGTGTTAAATCTGTGACAATGTTTTAAAAGGTTCTGTTCTGGATTTTTAGTTGATGAGGTTTGAGGTCCAGTAGGTGCCAATCTTTGTGCATTTAGCCAGCGTGGCTAACACCAATATGCTGGCTGCCCAGTTTGTGTATTATTTATTCTTTGTGCTTCCACTTCCTGCATTTGTGAGGAAAAACCTAATCACACAGCAAGTGTATATCATTGAAAATAAGTGATCTGACTCTCTTATTCCAACTATAAAGTGAATATCTGTCTGTCATGAATGGCGGAGAGGTTTCACCTTGCCAGTAGACTTGACTCCCTTCCAGATGCAGAAGTAGCAGATGACCCATGCAATGGCCAGACAGACAACCAGGTCCGAATTCAGAGAGCCAATGTGATTGATACCTGAGGAAATTCTCAGCACTCTTCGCCTGGGGCACACACACAAACAGGACAAACATGAGAAATGTTTTATCTAGTCTTAGAATTCATTATATATGACATTCAGGGTATTTATGCTCACAACTTTTCCAGTATGTTGTCTATGCTCTCAGGAGCTAAGAAACTAAGGGTCTGTAAGCAATTCAAAAAGCCATGTAGAAAAACTACAAAACTTCAGAAACCAGTAGTAAAAGTTGTATCTAGTGTAACAATCATACATTTTTAAAACAAGCCAACAAATCTGGTATGATTTAAGACGGAATACAAGATTAAATTACTTGTTAAGTTGAATATTTGGTGAACATTTTGGCACCTAAAGCCATTTGAGGACACGGCCACACAAAAAGGCACTTACTCCCAGAACTCAATGACAGGAGAGGTGGTGTTCTCATGGTGATTGATGGAGCTATTCCCCCTCTGAAATGCCATACAGGAATCTTGAATGAAGGAAAGACAAAAAGACATTCAGTCCTGTGAAGAAATCCAAGCTTTCTCTGAGGTTTCCAAGTTACACACGGGCAAGTGAAACAACGCCACCAGTGAAACAGAGGAATGAAATGGTGCAGGAAAATTCACTTTCTTAAGATGAAATGAAACTATAAATTAATTAAATGAGGCAGGGGAACACCAGAACAAATTAAATAGCAATATTTGCAACGTTTAAGTATATATAAACAACTAAAAGTCTACAGCCATGCTAGCAGTTTCATGCTAACATGAAGATGTTTAGTATGTTCACCATATTAGTTTGGGGTGTTAGCGTGCCAACATTTGCTAATTAGCATTCAACACAAATAACAGCTGGACCTGATGGGAATGTCATTAGTTTTTAGGGTATTGGACAAATTAAAATTTTGACCTGATGATAGCACATGTTGAAAACTCAGATATCACCAAAGTACAATTCAGCCTGAGGGGGATGAATGTCTGTGCAAAATGTCACGGCAATCCATCCAATAGTTTTGAAAATTTCTCAAAAAATCCAAAATGTCAACCTCATGTTGGCACTATAGGAAAAGATAAGGAATCAACAAAGTCATTAGGATTCATCCTCTGCGGACCATGAATGTATGTTTAACCAACAGACCGTGTGGTAAAAATGTTTATTCAAACCTCCATAAGCATGTCAAGATGGAGACCTGGCTACACCTGATTAATGATTACACACACACAGATCACAGTATATATGTCTAGCAGAAGCAAATCTTTTGACATAGTAGTGTCCTGTGTCTCACCTGTGTTCCAGGTATTGTTGCAGGAGGCCCAGGGCAGATCCCAGGTGAAGGAGTTGGACAGGTAGAAGATGGCCCAGGCTAACACAATGATGTAGTAGATGTTAAGCAGAGCAACAATCACCTGGGTGGCATAACCCACTCCTGGAACAAAACAAAAAAAATCAAGTTTTTTCTTTTTGTTTTTGACTGAACAAAATGCCATTATAATTACCTTTTTGGGTTTAAGCCATTTTTCAGAATAGAATGCCACCATGCAGCTTGTTTTAAAGAATAGGGGTTGGAGTGGGAGTTGAGACCACAGAGAAACTTTGCACAATGGCTTTTGATTTTGTTCCACAGAGGTATGCTTTAATATGCTGTACCTACACGTCTTGCATTGAGGAACTTGCAGGTGATTTCTTCTCACACTATGCCTCAAAAACAGCTTGGGCAGCATTAAACGAGCACACCTGGAGTCGCTGTGAGTCTACTGTTGTTTGGTTGCAGTGTTGTACTTGACAGCAGTCTGAGAACACTACAGATTCAACTGAATTTGCAATATACTCGTAGCATCACATGTAAGCAGTTACTGTAGTTGATCTCAAGTGACTCATTTTGAATCCATGACAAGAGCTCCCTGACAGTTCCATTCACTATAGACAAAGAGGCATAATTGAACCTTGGGAAAAGGACATCTTTGCAGTATTTGATTAAACCCATCCTCAGCTCACCGCTGCTGCTGCCCTTTTTTTTTTTTTAAATTCTTGTTCCAAGTTCCAACACATGATTGCACGCCTGACTCGACTCTTCACCGGCTGTCATCCTGTGTGGGTTATGATTTTGGCTGATTACAGACTTATTTTAAGGCAGAAAAAGGAACATTAGCCAGTGCTGGTTGCTTGCCAGCCATTACAACTACATTCATTACAAATCCCACATCTGTATGGCATGCATACTGGTTGTTTGACACACATGCATGCACACGGACACACACAAAGTCACACAAATACTGTGTGTACACAAATGCACACTGTGTACGCTGGCATAAACACATTTTACACACATGTCTGAAATTCCTCTTTCATCCCACACAGGCATGTTTAGATGTTGTCACTGGTTTGTCCTCATTAATCTTTGTCTGTGTTCTGTGTGGCGCACAAGCAACTCATTGTTTCAGAATAACACGCATGCTGTGATCATTAGATCACTACATTCAAAACATCATGAAGATGGATGATTCCCCACACACAGACTTTTACAAAGTAAATGAAACATCTTAATTACGTCAGAAACAGTGTAAAAGAAACAGATCTTGGCACTTAAACTTCTAGGCTGAAGAGTTTGATCCACTCTTGCTGCTGCATCAAAAATCAATTCAATTATCTTTCTTGAGAAAATGGATAGATTACCTTCAAACAAAGGGCAGATTTTCCTCCAGCAGGTGATGCCTCCTTCACTGGTGTACTGACCCAGAGCCGTCTCCAGGAAGAAGACCGGGATCCCACAAGCAAACAGGAAGATGAGGTATGGGATGAAGAAGGCACCTGTATGTATATGTATATTATTAAAGGAACCATTCACCTTCAACATGTTCTCAAGCATTGTAGAGTAGTAGTAGTAGTAGTATGTATCTTCTTTCTTTCAAAAATAGATTTTTTACATTTAAAGTAGTATGCTGGTATAAGCAAATGTCATGATACAAAGTCATTCAAAATATTATATTAGTAGAAGAAATCTGACATCGTCCAGCTATTTGGCAAAATAATCAAACTTCAATCAAAATCAATCCTACTTCCTATGGGACATAAAAATAATGTAAGATTTTATTGTTTGTCAGTTTTATTCTTTGTCAGGGGGCTCTCATGTATCAGACATTAGCTAACTGGCTGCCAAAAGTCATTTGGCTCCATGCCTATTTTCAGTTGAACCATGACCTTTATTGATCAATGGATCACATATTAACCCGTGTATTATCTCCTCCTAAGCTAATTCAAAACCTCTCAGAAGGTTCATTTAGCAAAGATGGAATTTCCAGAATTCCAGTTTTTGCAGTGGAACTAAATGCCTATCTGTGGTGTGCAATCCGATGTACAAGATTAACTAAATGCAGAAACTCAAGCTTTTGAGTGGAACAGCGATGAGATAATAAACCAGAGATAAGCAATTCCAGCACTCACCTCCTCCGTTTTTATAACAAAGGTAGGGGAAACGCCAGACATTCCCCAGGCCAATAATTTCTCCAGCCACTGACAGAACAAACTCCAGCTTGTTGCCCCACTGACCCCTGTCTATCATCTTCTCCTCTGTATTGGGCACGATGTCCAGGGGCCTGCTGTGCCCATTGGAGGGTTCCACCTTGGACATGTTCTCCACGTCATCTGTGCATCCTAAGGGTCACATTGGAAAGAGTGGAAAAGAAAAAACAACATCTATAACAAAGGGAATGGGGCAAAAAACATAGATATAGCCTGCAGGGTGACAATGTCCAAAGGTCATAGCAGGGCAGCATGCAGCTGGAAGATAGTCATTTCATATATCCTGAGAAACATATCTGATTGCTTTGTTTTTCAATGACAATGCCTTTGACAAAGAATTAAAGAAACGTTCTACAGCTCAGTTTTAATTTGTAAATTTAGCAATTTTACGCCACAAGTGCAGGGTCTGTCTAAAATCAATATAATTTCTATGACAGTTGTCTATGTTTTTAGAGACTTTACCATCCAAAATGATTTATATTAGCACAATTTGCTCAGTAAGCCTAAATCTGCATCCAATAAGAGAGTTCCAGCTAATTCAAAATGCAGCAGCCAGTCTTTGTGCACACTCACAGCCGAACATTTTACTCCAGTACTTAAATCACATCATTGGCCCCCAGTGCAAAACAGAACCAACTTCAAATTTCACCCAATAGTCCTTAAAGCACTTAACAGTTTGGCTCCAATTGGATGCATTTCAATATCAATAAATGTTGGTTTGCTAATTGTACCTATGGATCCGGTGATGGTGCTTTTGGTTACTTTGGTGCCTGAAGGCATGAGATCTGTCACAACTGCATCCACATTCAAAAGCAAACTAAATGTTTTTCTATTTTCCTAATCTCATGATAAGTTACTGTGTGTGTGTGTGTGTGTGTGTGTGCGTGTGTTCTTTTCTTACTGTTGCATTTTCTTGTACATTATTCATTATTTTTTTCTGCATGCTACTTGTTGCTTTATGCAATTTTAACGTAAAGCACATTAAGTTGACTTGTAATAAAATGTAAAAATAAAATAAAATGTAAAAATATTGCCCCGACTAGTAAAGGGATACTTAATGTACTTAAGACCTGGAGGGAGAAGAAGGAATTTCAGGACCTTGGCTAGTTCTCAAGGAGAATTCTAGCTGTGCATGTGATGTGCCAAATATGGCTGTTAATGTTTACATGAGCTATAATGTATTTTACTACTTTTCCTGGGTTGGATGAGATCAGTAATGGCTTGATATTACGTGACCACGTTGGAAGTTAGTCCAGCCCTCGGCCAGACCCTGTTTAGGGGCCAGTGCAGCTGAAAGAATTTCTCTCTGTGGAGGAAACAGACAGCTCACTGACTGTGCTCACTCCTGTCAAGCTGCATTAACAGGCCTCTCACCAGCCCTTCTGTTACCCATTTTCCTCTTCTGTTACCCCTTTTCCTCTCTCTGAAGCACATCATGGTCGCCGCAGACCAGATTCAAACAAATTGGTCATCAGTCTGCAGGAGACACTCTCAAGCTAATTCAGTTACAAGAATACATGTGGACACCAAACCTCCTTCCCTTCCTTTATCCTTCACAAATCCACACAAACAAACACATTACATGTTGTGTGACCTGATCTCACTGGACCAATGAAGCTGCCTGTTTTTTTGAGTTCAGCTCTGAAAACAACACAGAGGATGGAAATCCCATTTAGCCAGAAGCCTTGTGTGAAGCCGCTTTAAGGAATTTGCTCCTGGCATAGGGCAGAGGTGGAGCACAAGTGTGACTTTGTGTGTGCTGTGTGCATGGGGTTGGAGGTTGGACCCGTTTTAGGAGCCAAAATCTCCAGCACTGGAGCCAAATTGTGGCCTGAGGTAAAAATAGAGCCCCTTGTTTTCAGAAGGTACTTGGTGGGAATGAAGGCTTGGTGCAACAAAAGCAGAGGAGCCCCTCTGCTCTGTGCTGGCAAATGAGAATCCTCAATGGTCTTGCAGCCAGATCACAGTTTACCTCACTTTTTCACAGTTTCTGTGTGAATGCTGGGAAGCTCAATGTGCAAGCCAAATACCTTACTTCAAACACAGTCCTTTTAATAGGTGAGACTAAATATTATCATTATTTATAGTAGCAGAGTCAGGCTGAAATAGTTTTCATACATATGTGCTTAATGAACATCAGCGAAGAGGCACACTGTGAGAAAATATGCCAAGATTGAGAATGAGCTCATCCAGGCACAGTGGAGCTTTATCCCAGGAAACAGTGCCAACTTCACCTGAAAAGCTGTGGACTGACTGAGCAAGTGACTGAGTGACAGACTGACCTATTCAGTGATTGACTGATTGATTGAATAAATGTGTGGCTGACTTAGTGGACATCACGTGCTCTGTTTAACTGTTTATTTGGACAGCAGGAACAAGTTGTAAAGACAACTGACATATTATCACCTAAGTTGATTATTAACACATCCAGCAGATACAGAGGAACATTCATTTAGAGTAGTTTTTCTGTCCCCCAGCCAAATGTAAGTCCAATATTCACTCAGCTCCCCCTTTTGTTCTCCACCAAGTCCTTTAGCTACTAAATTCTCCATTATGCTCACTAGCTTCACTAGCTAGTTACTAACTTTGGCTAGGCCATAAAACCAAAACAATAAGCTGAAAGACACTCAAACATTCTGTAGAGCTGCAGGGAGTCATTTCAAGTAACCCCTTTCACATACAAGTAGTCATGCGATTGATTGTTAATATTAAATGTTTCTTTTTCCTTTTGAAATGACTGTCTTCTCCTTAGAATTAATAAAAATCAGGATTTTACATGTACACCACTACTCAGCCAGTGTGAGTGACCCTAACTGAGAAAAGAGGCCACACTCTGATATCAGGGAGCAAGTGAAAAACCACCAAAGGGTACACTGATATTGTAGATCAGTCAGATGTTAGTATGGTACTTATTCATAATATGAATAAAAGTTGGAACAGCAGCCTGAGGATGAGAAATAATGGTCTCCCAGGCCTGTGGGTCTTTTCTGGTATCTACAAAGGCAGTAATCTGTCTTCTTCTAAACACGTGCAGCTCAGAGTTACATATTCATGTCCTGTACCCTGGAGCTTCCACAGTTGGATAATTGAAGGCTAATACCTAACTAAATTATTGGGACATCAATGTCATACATCTACCTGTACACGGTAAAGATTTACAGTTGCAGCATGTGATGTTGAATACTAATGTACGTCTAGATGGAAGTTAGAAATTATAAATCTGATTGGGGCAAAAAATACAAAATAAAAGCAATAGCATATGCTGTAAATAAAAATGACCCCTTATGAACCCCTTATGAACCCTTGATGAAGTTCAATAATCTGCTTTAATTTCCTGTCACACACACTGAGTGTCACATGTCTGAAATGGTGAACATTTGATGTATAAACAGATGTTTTTGATTGAGCTACACATATAATTATTATGTTATTTAGTGACTGAGGATTAATTACATTCCATACAAGCAGCTCTTGTCTTAGATCAGCAGCACATTGAGTCCCATTTGATCTGCTTTCTGATTACAGCATGGAACAGCATGATTATCAGCATGGAATGAACTGTTCTGCATAAAAATGTGCTGAATATAACAACTAAGTTATAAGCCAAGTTTTGATTCCCAGATGCACAGTCTTTGCACTTGAGCATGTTTAAATACTGTAGGCATGCAAAACCATGCATGGTTTATTTGCATTGCAGAGATCTCTCCAAAAAATTAAATATGCCAGAGATCCTTTAAAACAACAGCTTTCACTGAGCACTGATGCCAATAAATAAACAATCAAATAAAACATTTTTCAGATGTATATGAATATCTTCATTATATCTCATAAACTGCAATAATTTCACTTATTATCCCTCTCTGCCTGGAAAAAAAATCTAATCACATGAGCAATAATCATAGGCACTTACCTTTCATAATGCTGTCTGATGACAGTTTCAAGAAGAGTGTGGGGCACCAAATACAGGCCTGCTGCCGTTTCAGATTTCACTATATAACATTCATGGAGGGGCGGAGATCTGAGAAACTGAAAACTTTGGTACAGCCCGCAGTGAGATTTTCCCTCTGAGTTGCCCCTCTCTGAAGACCCCCCCTCCCCCCCCTCCCTTTATCCAATTCCATTCAGACACCCCCACACACAAACACACACACACACACACACACACACACACTCACTCCCCACAGCACACTAGAGGTCTGTGCTGTCTCAGCGTGGTGGGCTGATTGCGTAACCTTTTGACACACACATTCTCCCAGGGCCTTTCTGTCCAGAGAGCAAGTAGTATGGGGGAGAGGCTGGTCAGACATGTGCGTGTGTGTATGCATATGTGCAATGATCTCAAATATCACTGAGGTTGGTTTGAAAAAGATTTAAAGATACAAAAATGCATCATTCACAAACCATGTAAATTTTAAATAATTTGTGCACGAGATTCACAATAAGAACCTCCCAATATTTCAGTGGTCTTTTCTGACTGATTGTAATTAAAACATCACTCCCGCTTCATGAAGCCTCTGCTCCAAACACATTCTTAATTCAGCCCCCCGAAAAGAGTCTTTATTCCCTCAACCAGATTCCTTCCTCACAGACCCAGTAGCCCATTCAGAACATTTTCCCACCACAGGGGTCCAGGGTGGCCTGGTTCAAGGCATTTGTTAGAAGGTCACAATCCAGAGGGTCTTTATGGAGGTGGGGATGGGGTGGGAGCGATGTGTTTCTGCTTTTCCTGTCTCAAATCTTTCAGGTTATGTCTTTTTCTTTTGTAAACTCCCCATCCCCCACCTCAAATCAAATTATAATTCAAAACATGGACACATCAGCTTTCTATAAAAATGAAGCCGTCTGCCTGACTTTAGTTTTGTGGCAGTTTTGACTTTTAATCTATGAACCGACCTGTTTAATCTTTTCTGAATCAGTTCAAAAATAACTATAAAACATGAGTCAACCTTTCATTTTAGTCACTTACAGAAACTTGTCATTTTAAATCTCTGCCATTTTCAGCATGAGTATAGCTCCTGGCCACATACGTCTAATTCCATTTGATGGCATGACCTCATGGTTGCTAATCAAAATGAATCATACACAGTATAATAAATACAGTAAAATATAATGGCTAAGAGATGGAAGCATCCATCCAACAAGTCGTGGTTTTACAGGGGATTGTGTGCTGAACTATCAAAATCACAATGTGTAATATTTGAACCGGATTAAACAAATGAGATATAACATGTTATTTAGTAAGCTTTAGAGGTGCTGGTAGGCGGATTTTGTTACCTTTTTACAGGGCCAGGCTAGCTGTTTCCCTCCGTTTACAATCTTTGTGCTATGCTAAGCTAAGCTAACTGGCTGCTGGCTGTAGCCCCATCCTATAGACATGAGAGTGGTATCAATCTTCTCATCTAACTCTTGGCAAGAAAGCGAATCTACAACTCTCTTTCTCAAAATGTCAAGTATGGGACTTAGGATGTGCCCCTCAGATGAAAAGTTTTGAAACTATATAAAATCACAATAATCTTACAATATTGGTTCCGCTCTGATTAAAAAATACAACTGTTTTTCATGATAGGTACAAAGCAGGTTAAAAATAAATCCTTTTAATTATTATTATTCAGTGGTCCTGTCATTTATAACAATCATTTATAACAAAGTTTAATGTGTGTGTGTGCCACTATTCCTTTCTTAGAAATGTTATGCAAGTAGCTCATCCACAGACATTGTCATGCTTGCAAATGTCCACGGGGCACAAAACAAGACAAAAGCAGACAAAACAACAGAAGGGGGCTCCTTAATGAACTGTATTTCTTCATTCTGTCCGCAGCTTCCTGCTGTTCTATGACTGTACGGCCACAGGTCACTGCTATGATTGTAGCCTGTTTACTCTGAAGGGTCCATCCTGTCTTTTCACATCAAACTCAAATGTGCTGGTTAAATTAAATGTGTGAACACATCTGGTTTCCCGGAATGAGAATTTAAAATTTAGTTGAGGATGAGTGGAGGAAAACTACATCAGATATTTTAATTGGACTGCATATTTACACATGCATGTTACACAACATTTGGATGCACTGAGGGATGGATGAATAACCAGATTAATACACCTCCACTCTTTCCCCCCTCTTAAGGTTTCTGCGAAATCAAATGATCAACTGTGGCATAGACAAATATTTACTCAAACCCTTTTCAAGTAAGGGGTATCCTAACAAAGTATATGTTTCTTACATGACTGCTCATAGGAGAAATAAAAGACGGATGCTTTAAACAGAGCTTAACAGACATTAAGCCACTAATATCAAAATACCCACGTTTGTAAAATGTTGCTGATTGCTCCTTCCTTTCATTTTGTGGTAGAAAATATCTGCCTTTGACAAACAGCCAAGGAGAAAACTGGCCATGGTTAAAGTAGGTAAAAGGTGAGTACACAGATTACACAGTGTGTCAACACTGTGATAACAGATTTGATCTGATCTAACTCATACCCTCTCTGACCAAACAAGACAGAGGGAGCACGGAGTTAACCAGGCAATTCATATCAATGTCTGACTGACAGTTTTCAGCTGTTATTGCTTTTAAAGGTAAAGACCAGCAGAAATTTGGCTGTTACAGTTTCAATTCTACACAAGAATAACTATAATTTAACTAACTATACACAAAGAGGGTTCAGCTGCAAGAATTATTTGCATGAAATATGTTCTCATGTGTGTAATCATCCAAAACTGTGCCTCACAGACAATAACAAGGCTGATATGTCTAATGTAACAATGTCTGCCTTCATGAACATTCACTCATTTTTCAAGGTAATGTTACTGCTGGAGTCCAGTTAAAACTAATGGTCAATTCTCAACTATAATGAAGCCATAGAAATGGCGAATAATTATTTCAAACAACCAAATTAATTGATTTGGTTGTGATAGTGATGATTTTTCCTTTTTTTTCATACACAAGTATCATTCATGATCACATCTTTTATTGCAGTTTACAGTACAAGAACTTCTGTTTGTCATTATCAGATTCCTATTTTTTTCTGACAATCATCTTCATTTTCTATGCTATAGTACATCAGTTGGATAGTTTTTAATATGAGGTGTACAATACTGAGAAGAATAAACACTATAGCTCTTTAACAGAATAAATAACACCCATCCCTCTGGTACATTACCACAAAGATGTCTTTCAGCAAGATACTTAAACCCAAAGTCCTCAGGGGCTGAAAGGTTTGGACAGCAGGGCAACAGAGGTTTTAAAACTCGGCTGAATAATAATGCCACAACAGAACCTGCGATGAGCAAATATTTGCTCATTCCATCTGTAAGAATTATACAGAATCCGAAGCAACTAAATTGAAACGTTACACCTAGCAGATCTAGCCTGCTCAGTACATTTCTTCCCTCAGGGGCAGTAGATTTTTCACAAATGTATTTGAATTGGTCCTTGTGTTTAATTGACTGTCTTATTGATGAATTGTTTTAGTTTATTTGATAACATAGCACCTCAAAACTAATGCTGAATCCTTCCAGCACTGGCATCCAGCATAATCCATCATAATTAGCTTTTCTCATGTAATCCTTTCCAGTTACATAGCTGTCAGTGATGCTTAACATTGCCCCCAAACAGCACATGTACATTGAATTTGTTATAACTAGAGCTATTCTGAAACATTTATGTCCCCCTAAAATGCCATTTTTATACTTTTAGTTTTTGGACTTGTACAACAACCTGTTATGTCCCAGACTATTCTGTATCTGTGTTGTTTGCTCTAACACAGCTGGGTTTTTTTTTTAGCCCTGTCTTGGACATGGCACAGGACTTTGGCCAATCTTTGTTGTTTTTAAATGTGCTTTATACATAACGTGTCTTGACTTATTTGAAGAGCAGGAGTGACACACTATATGCAAAAACAAAGGTTGTCCGTTTTTCCAAGAATTCTAGATTCAAGAATTGGACACTGCATGGCTTTTCTAAGTTACCATAATCTTCAAACTGAAATATAGTGATCATGTGGCCATTAGTAGCTGATGTATCTGAAACATATTGTAAAGACAAAACTGGATGGCCATTTCAGCAAACCAGAGAAGCAATTATCTACATGTATTGCTCTATATAATGATGTATTTTTCCACATTCAAATCAAAGGGTCTCATTTTCAACTTTATTCACAGCAGCAGTTGCATCAATTCATTTCAAATCAGTAGTAACTAACAATGATCTCTCTTTAAATTTTACATGAACCTCACTTGAGTCTCACATGAACCTCAAATGCAACAAACACACAACGTTGTCATCATACATTTGAGCTGTATATTAACTTTAAAAGCATTCATTGATTTGCCCTTTTCATTTACTGTGAGCTAGAGCCCTCTAGTGTTCATGGTGAAAATGTACCAGTGCAAACTTTAATGGTGAAATAAAGAGATCAGAGTCCGTGTTTTGTTCTAATTATTATTATTATGTGAAAAGCTTAAGTCAGGTAATCTAATATTCATCATGAAATGGGTACTCTGGATGGTCACTCCACCTGTGTTGAAATAAGAAAAGAGTTATCATTTCTGAGCATGATGATGAGGACTTTTCAGTCTTTTAGAAAACTGTTCTTGCATTACACAATAAAAACAGCCCAACACAATGCATTATAATACAAACTACAGCCTATAAACATACATAAAGATTAGGTACAGTATTAGGCTCAACTCACTTTTAATTATGTATTTTCCTGTCAAAGCTTATACTTACATCAGCAGCTCCACAAAACGAACATTTTTGTTCAGCGCTTCAATGGCTTTCATTTCTTCCTCAGTGAGTGAAAAGTCAAATATCTGGAAAAAAATGTGATTTGCTTTTATCGGACACTGTGTAAGACAGGAATTTTGGCACCATAACTTTTCTTATTGACAAATGCATTTACTGTGTACGGTATATACATGCCATAGTATGATAATAAGCATTTTGGTAAACCCACCTGGAAGTTGTGTTTGATCCTCTCGACGCTGAAGCTCTTGGGGATCACTACGACTCCTCTCTGGACGTTGAAGCGCAGAGCCACCTGGGCACTACTCTTGTTGTACTTTTTCCCAATGGACACAAGCAGCTCGTCCTCCAGCAGGGGAGGACATTTCACATTCACCCTAAACCAGAGACAGAAGGAAATACGAATGATGCCATGATAGACACTTTTATCAAAGTTTTTATTTTGAGCGTCCCAATGTGTTGAGGGTTTGGTAACAATAACAATGTTGCAGTGTCACATACTAGGCTGACATGTTGCATAGATATATATATTTTTTGTTTTGTTTTAAATTTTGGATGAAAATTATAATGATCTAGGTTATGTTATTTCCATCATAAAAGCTATGTGTCATGTTGCTTTCTTCGCAGATTTTGTCACCAGTGTTTCCCCTACTTTTGTATAAGTGTCACAGAGACTTTAGATTTAAATGCCATGTGATGTCTAAAAATGCTTGAATACAACTCTGGGGAAACAAAACATTACAAAATAGAAGCTGTCCGCAGCTTCTGTTTAAAGATATTCAGCGTCTCTCTTAAAACCTACATACCAGGATGCATCTCTGGAGGAGCCAATCGGGCAGTAGCCAACAATCACAATGTCATTCTGACGACAGTACTCCAGAAGCTTGGGTTGTGTGAAATATGGATGACATTCAACCTAATAAGAAGAAAATACACAATTGGTCCAAAGTGGTCTGACATTACATTAGAACCCTGTGCTCTTACTTGCCAGAATAAAATTGTGTGGGAGTGGAAAGAAAGATGGTATTTAAAGACAGTCTTTAACTATTTTGTGATAAGGAGTTTCATCTAAGCCTGTTAAGTATAAAGCATACTACCGGTATATAAGCAACCCAAAGAATACACAGCTATACTGCACCATCTACTGAAACTTGTTAACTCACTAGCCCAAAAGTATGAAAAGCTAATTAATGCCTTCTTGTTAATAGCCTATAATACTACTGTATACTGTAATATAGTACTGTACTACATACACTATGTTATCGCTGATGTCAGTGGGGGTCTAAAGAGACAAGTTGGGGTCACCTGGTTGGATACAGGTTTGTGTTTGAGGCCGGGTTTATTCAGCAGCAGCTCCAGCTGTCTGCGGTTGAAGTTGGAGACTCCCAGAGACTTAACCAGCCCTGCGTCTTTGCAAGCCTCTAAAGCCTGTTGAGAAGAAAAGATTTACATCCTCTCAGAGGCTGATAGTGATTATCTTTACAGACTTACTGAGATAGTGGAGAAAAAAAGCACAGTGGAGAAGAAAAGACAGATCTTTGAGCACAGCTTGGCTGTTTATGACAGTTTCTGGTGCGGCAGCAGAGAATGTTCTGGCATCAACTGTCAAGCATAAAGGAATATCACATGCCAATTTCAAAGTGGATTATCTTGATTCATTATTTTATCGCTATTACATTCATATTTTCTTGCAAGACATTCATGACATATAGAACATTACAAGCACCACAAAAACGCACAGAAACAATAGCAGATCCTTTAAATTTGAGATTGAGCAACCAATTTTATGTAGCACACCTGAATTAAATGAAATTACAATTACTCGACATATTATTAGATAGTTCTAGTTAAATCTAATGCAATCCAATACAAAATTCATACATTTAACTTACTGTTATGAAGGCTATTCATATTCATATTTTAAGACTATGTCTAGTAATTGACACAGATCCAACTCTGTTGTCATTTTTTGTTGTCATTTTTTTCAGGCTCCAGTTACTGCTAGTGTTGAACTGTATTTCCTAGTATTGAAAAGTGTTTTTAATATTTTGTCTATCCCCACTAACATAAATGCATGTACGCTCTTTTTATAATTGTTTTTGTTGTACTTCATGTTTCTAAGTCATGCTTATGTAAACATGTGAAGCAAAAGTGAAAGAAAAAAAATCAATAAATACATTAAGTGAGGAAACAATATGTCATGAAAATACCACATCCAGACATCACAGACAACAAGGAGGAGAAGAGAAAAGTCATACAAAGTCATCAGAAAGCAGGACCATGCATTGTGAATTCAATAGAACTCACCTCCCATGTTGCACAGAGGTCTGTGTGGTGGTAGATGTATTTTCCATCTTGGTCTTTTGGATAGAACTCATTTCCAGGCTAAAATTTAACATACACTCGTTACTTAAATATACGCTTCCTGTGGTGGCATGAGCTGGTCATGGTGATGCTGAAACACTGTAGAAAGGGAAAGTGTGGAGGTGCAGTTGGCTTCAACAAGACTATTTTGGCCTGTTAGTCACAACTCATACAAATATCTGACTATGACCAAAACCACCGTAAACATATCCAAATGGTTCCAGGCGCCCAATCTTAACCAAACATACCCCTGTAACAACCCCTAAGCATTAGCCAGAGTTCACACATTTGTTATGCAGCTATATGCATACATTTACCTTGGTATCTTGTCTTGACAGCAGAAATCTACTAAACATTACCACTGTAACAATATTCAGATACTACATGGCTAGCTGATAAGTAAACTGCCTTCTACTGTATATAGAAACCTTGAAGGCCATAGGAAGCTCGACGATGTAGAGATCCACATAGTCTAGTTTTAAGGCTTTCAGTGTCCTCTCCAAGGCCGGTCTCACCAACTCTGGTGGATGGAAGGTGTTCCAGAGCTGAAGGAGATAGCACAGAACTACTTAAAAAACATTAAAATGAAATTAACATGGCGCACATTTCTGCTTTGGGAAAACTGTTTACAGTGTTCAAATGTCCAATGCACAGGGCTTAAGAAAACATTACTTGACATATAACAAAATGTATTACCTTTCCACAGTAAAATATGTCCTCTCTTTTCACTGTTCCATCAGCAATCTTCTCTCTAATGGCTTGACCCACTTCATGCTCATTGAAATACACCAATGCCCCATCAAAGTGCCTGTAACCTATGTCTATGGCCAGCTTGACACACTCAAGTGCTGTGTCTCTGGGTGTCTATTGGAAATCCACAGAAAATGTAAATATTATTTGACCTGGTTTTGACAAATATGCATTCTTTACATTTCACAGTGACATTTAAAACATGTGTTAATGTTCATCCAATCACTGCAAGCAATAAACACCAGCACTACTACATTACAGAGAGTTCTCCTGGTAAAGCAGTCATTAATAAGCCCAGCTCAAATACATATCTAGAAACACACACATTCTTCTTCTTACCGTTCGAGGGTCCCCATAGGTGCCCAATCCCAGCAGTGGAATATGATTCCTATCACTGAGAGGGATACTGTGGCTCTCTGCAGTCAGATTCATGTGTGTGAAAATGTGGAACTGAACTTCGTCTAGTCTGCCTAATAAATAATTTATTGAATGACCATGGACCTTGAACCCTGACGCTTTAACTTCCATGCACTTAGTTGTGGCTTCGCACTGAGAACATTTGCAGACAGAGACAAACCCAAACAGGTGGGAAAGACAATGATGATAGACTTAGTGAATTATATTGTAATTATATAAGTATTGTTGTTATTATAGCAGTACATAATTGAAAGCAGTACCATAATAATTGAACTTATGCATGTTCTTACAAACAAAAGATAAAACAATGATCTTAACAAACTGAGTGATCACAATGGATGTAAGTGATAGTGTAGCATTATTGCATTACACATAAAAATAAAAATAAAAAATCATACCCAATCTATCATAGTGTTGTGTGGTAAATTGTGCCATGCCTTTACAATACCAATAAATCTGTAATACGATCTGTGCAGTAACAGAGTTAGTAATAAACCCACCCATGATATAAATCATTAATTTTAAAGAAAATAATTAATGTATCAATTAAGGACACTTATATAATGGAAAAGTCACAGGTCCCATTGATCACTAACTTCAGTTATTAAGTCACACGGATAAAGTGCCAAATAACGTACCTGATCAATCAACTACACTAATCGTATATCTTTTTTTTTTTTTAAAGCATTGACTGGTTAGTAACTCACTAACTTCCAGAGCAGCAAACCCCAGACAAACACCAACCTTTGACCTGTGGAGTTTGTCCTCAATCACTCAGCCAGTGTCGCTCTTTGCATCCGCACGCGCCCTGTTTGACCCCACCCCTCTCGTACTGCAACGAGCGCGTGCGGTGCAATTTGAGCAACATCTGCTGCACGCGACCGTGCGACACCCTCACACGGAGGTACTGTATTTTCTCTTTTGTGCTACAGGTTTGTGTTTCACTCGATATAGTGTCGTTATAGTTTCGAGGTAACGTGGGCATAATATTAACAGCGCTGTGTTTTGAAAAAAAAAAAAGAAGGGTGAACTGAGAGTGAAGAGGAAAATGCAGGTGAGAGAAGATGCTCTTTTCGCGAAGGGTGTAGGAGGACAGTGACTCTTGAGCCTGGTCTGCTCACCTGTGTGGGTACATCTTGTATACGCAGAGCAATCTAGCAGTGAAGGATAAAAGTGCGGCAAATGGATGGACGCACAGAGGAAGAGGAGACGGTGGGTGCTGCTGTCATCATCGTTGAGAACGAAGCTGAGAGCATGCCAGTGCAAGAGGAGAAGTCCGGTGCAACCGGCCAAAATTACCTGGACACTTGCCCCGTTTGCCATCTAAACTTTCACAGTCGAGAGCCCAAACTTCTGCCGTGTCTGCACTCTTTTTGCAAGAAATGTTTGCCTTCACCCTCGAGGAATTTGGCCATGGCTGAGCCGCCAAACTCCCAGGCTGACAGCGCGACCAAACCACGTGAGTCACTTTGTTTACAAACAATGATCATCGATCGATTAATCAACTTCCCTGCATGCAAGAAAGTGAAAATTCATTGTGGCTCTATAAGGCTGCATGGTGTGTTTAAGGGCATATACATTTTACACGCTTCCTTTTGACCATAAACATCTGGTGTTATGTGTACTTTTCCAAAAAGCTCATATAAATCCTATTTTGACTGATTTTAACCAACATGTCTGATTCTGTTTCGTTCCAGTGAATGTGATCCGCTGTCCGGTGTGCAGGCAGGAGTGTATGGAGGTAGATGTGATGGAAAACGTCTTTGTGAAGGACTCAGTTGAGGCTCCCAGCAGCACAGTGGAGAGGACAGTCCAGGTTAGTGACGAAATGCATACCCCATAAGGGGCAGCCTTATGTTACTAGTTTTTGGGTAATGTCTATAATATTCCTAGATGATAAGCAAGGTCTTGCGCACTGAGGGAACTGGGAAAATCGAGGTGTTTATACTTAACATGTGTACCAATTGGGTACTGATTTGTCCAGTCTGACATTTTTTTTTGCAGATTAGATCTAATTTAATTTGCTTGATCAAACAAGACCCAGCATCTCTCCAACTGTTCCACCATAGTTACCTGTCTACTTATGATGTATCAGGTTCTGATGCTTGTCTCGTCTACCTGTAGCTCTGTATGACCTGTGATGACAACACCGAAGCTGCCGGGTTTTGTGTGGACTGTGTTGAGTACCTCTGTGCCACTTGTGTGGAGGCCCACCAAAGAGTCAAATTCACCAAAGACCACACCATCAGGCAGAAGGCAGAAGTATCACACGGTATTCTAACCAGTGTCCTTATCTCATTTCTTTTCTTCATGCAAACTACTTCTGGTGTTTCCATGACAAAGGAAAGAGCTATTATGGGATCTATGCTGCAGGTGTCACACTTTGCTCTGGGTTTAGTGTAGATTTTATTTTATCCGATATAACAGATTTAAGAGTTAAATGCATCAAAAGTTCTTTCTTCTACGACAGTCTGTTTTATGACCCAGCACACACTATGTCAAAAATGAAATCACCTGTGAAATTGTGGCACTTGGTTTTACGACAATATTGTACATTCTTACACTCTTGACTGCTACTACTATTATTGTTTGAAATGAACTTTAAGCTCATCTGCCATGATAGTAAAACATAAACATTGCCACAGTGAAGTATTTTTTATTGGCCCAAATGATAAATATACATTTTTACATAGAAATCTCTCATCTTACCCAGTTTTAAAGCAATTTTGTGGTACTGTGTGCAAATTAAACCTTCTCACTCAGTTAAATAATGCAACACATTTGGGATTGCTCATTAAGTGCAGCAGAATTCTAATTAAATTAAAACATTTAGATGTATAGTTTGAAAACAAGCAAAGGCCAAAGGCGTATTATCAAGGGCATCAAGACCAGAAGTTACTTGCCAATTGGCAGGAACCTGCTAAAGAAAGATTTCCCTGAATTCATTAAAGTTAGACATTGCTACTGTTGCTATTGTTTTCTACGTTATATTCAAGTCTTCTTCATTACACCCAGTCATTACATTACATTACAGCATTACAGCATTGACATCTACGGTCTGCCCAGGCAATAGATGCATGGGACAAATACTGTCACCCAGAATGCAGGGCCAAACGATGAACCTTCTGTTGTTTTCCAGAGGTCCGTGTTGTGTCGACTCAGAGGCCGATGTTCTGTGACATCCACAAACAAGAGCCACTGAAGCTGTTCTGTGAGACCTGTGACCTGCTAACCTGTCGTGACTGCCAACTAGTCAAGCACAAGGACCACAAGTACATTCACAATTTACAATATAACATTAAATATTTCTTTACAAGGGTTCATACACCTGGTTATACATTTCAGTTTTGTTTGACATTACATGTAACAATGGTGTGCAGTTAAATGTGATTAACATACATTTAACTATCTGACATTTGATTTAGCATATATTGATATACATTTTGATACTTAAAAATCCTTGTGTTTATCATGATATTGATTTCAACCATATTGTTATTGTGCACTCTGCAGAAGTGTCACTTAACCCCTGTTAGTTTTCATCCGTATCACCCAGTTGAGGAGAGAAAGGGATTAAATTACAGTAGTAGAGCACTAATACTATGTAATCAACGTTTACTTTTTATACTGTACCCACTGACTTAATGTTTTTCTTGGATTAGTTACCAGTTCCTGGAAGATGCTTATAAAAACCACAAACAGCACATGGAGAGCATGACTCATCAGCTGCAGGAGAAAAGGAAACTAATTGAAGAGGTGTCAAACGCCATAAACAGTGGGTATGTATTTCCACATACCTCAAGATTACATATGTAAAAAAAAAGGTGTTTAGAGAAAAAAAGCCATTTTGCTCTTCCATATGACAAGAAACAACTGGTTAATTGTTTAAGGATAAACCCATGCATACTTCCAGTAATAATGAGATCCAAAATGTATTGTGAAATATGTGCTGTGCTGTGCTGTTTGATTTTGCATATAATTTGTCAAATTTCAATACTCATTAATAGTTGTAATGTATGTTTTTCAGACTTCTTCAGGTTGATCAGAACCGTATGTCTGTTCACAATGAAATAAAGAAATCCATCTGCAGTTTGATTCTCGAGATAAACAAGAAGGGCAAGATGCTAGTTAATCAACTTGAGGTATGACGAAAGCTTTTGAATATATTACAAACAAAACAAAACAATGTTATTTATTAGTTTTACCACATGCATTAGATCTGTAGCTTGCTGTGGTGTTGTTTCCAGAAAAACATTACTTGCTTGCAAGCTCAGTTGACTGTCTTACCCTGAGGCCTGGAGCGCATACCCTCAAGCTGTTTGGACGCTGCAGATGTTCACTTATTCATGTTTTCCAGGCTGTAACAAAGGATCACGAGAGTGTCTTGCGAAAACAACAGGAGGACATCGGCTATCTATCCCGACACCTGGATCATGTCATCAACTTCACCAAATGGGCCACAGCCAAGAACGGGGGCATGGCCCTCTTGTACTGTAAACGTTTGGTAAGGCTTGTCTGACCATTTATCCACTCAACAGTATCTCATCACTGTCTTGTTTTCCCAACCTGGAACTCTGACAGCTCAGCTCTGAAAGCCGGTTAGGAGACTGGTCTATCGTGGACGTGATGAAGTGGGAACATATGCCTTTTGTAACACACAAGTATCCTCCTCTAAAAATTATTAATAACATCCCTTCTGTTGCAGATTTTGTTTCAGATTGGAAACCTCCTGCGGGCAAAATGTAGTACCTCGTTTATACCACAGAGCACTGCACGCTTCCAGTGTCGATCCTCTTATTGGGCCTCAAATGTTGATCTGGGTAAGACATAAACAAATGTCTATGTTATAGAAGCAAATCTAGAATCCTGAGAATGGATTTCTTTTAGTCTGGACACTGTTTTTTATTTATCATTTTTCTGTTTTAGTAGTTTTTGGTACATTTAAACCTCACCCAAATATTACTGTAGTGCTTTACTGGCCTTACCTTTACTAAAACTGGTCAAGTGCCACACAATCATCTGCCACAAGATAAAGATCACACTGATCATTTCCACAAATGTTCCAACTAAGGTGACTCTTGATGGACTTATTAAACAAGCATGGCAACAAAGATAGTGGCAGACTATGTTAACATGACAAACCTTAGGAAAACTGCAAAAATCTAGTACTAGTTCCATCAGTCATGTGCCCATGCTGTGTTTATGTGTCCTTTAAGAGTCTCCTGTTTCTCACTTTAAAAACTCAATGTTTCAATAGTTACACTCTCTGAACAACATCAAAATGGAATAGTGAACATTAGGTATGCTATCAGGAGAGGTTTTCCACCACAAACCAGTCCTTTTTGTGTTTCACTGTTTTCCCAAAATCCCTTTTTATTGTTGCTTGCATACAGAGAGGCTTGTCATCTCATCCATGCAGTGAGAAGTGGGTGATTGATTCTGAGATGGAATAAATATGAAGTATTTCCATCCCTTCCTGCCACGTTCTTCATGCAAATCATATCACTTACCAGAGATTTGCTGGTTCTCGCTTGTCATTTGAATGAAGGACACTAAATTGAGGAGAAAGGTCAGGATTCAGAGGGTCCAGAGCTTAACAGGGGCCCAAAATGCAGCAGTTAGAACTCATTCGAGCCTGACAATTGTGCTGGAATGTGAGATTAATCGATTTTTTGAAGAGTCAATCATCAGAAAATGCCAATTAAATGTTTAACAGATTTTGGTTTTATCAAGCAGAAATCACAATATTCTCTGGGTCCAGCTTTATCATTGTGATGATTTGCTTTTGTTTGTTTTATATCATTGCAAATTAAATGTTTTTTGGTTTTTACGATGTCAAAACAAGCCATTTGAAGACATGACATTGGGCTCTGGGAACTTGTGAGGGACATTTTTCAATATTTTTTCACAACACTTAATCTAAAACATTTTCATCGGATTAACTGATAGTATAATCAATAACTGATAAAATTATCATTAGTTGCATCTCTACTTTACATTAATAATTAATAATTATTAATAACCACTGGAGTTTCCCAAACTGTGCTACCGCATTACTGCCTAAACCTTCACTTTCCCACAGTTCTCTGCAGAAGTTTTGTCTGTATTGTCTATTTTTCATCCCTACTTGTTATGCTCATCCTGTCTCTGTGTGTATGTTCCCTCAGGCTCTTTAGTGGTGGAGAGTATACCAGGCCACCAGCTGGGTGGTTTTCAGGGTATCCCTCATCAGCTCTCCCACCCTGGGCAGGGCCCCTCAGGCTCACCCCAGAGCTTTGCCCTGGGAGCACCCCATAATACTCTGGCTCAGCTCCAGATGCAGGTGGACAAGCTAAACCCGCAGGCCCACTGGCAGCCCCAGCCACCTCCTCCACCCTGGACGTGGTACCAGAGTGTCCGACTACAGGGAACCGTGCCAGGTCCCCTGCAAGGAGGCTCTCCATCCCACAGTATGCCTCCTCAACCAGGCCGCAGGTTTATGGTGCCTCCTCTCAACCACGTCAGCCCAACTAGCAGCTTACCGAGCCCTGGGTTCACGCCCCAGGTTAGTGTGCGTTTCTGTGTATGTGTCTGCGTCCGTTTGACTGACAGGCCCTCTTAACAAGCACCGACAGCGGATGGCGATGTCCTAAATAGAGCTGACAACCTTCACATCCTGGGCAATCTATGCCATTCCTTGTCATGATGGATTTTAGTCTTGGACGAGCTTATGACTCAAAATGATCAAATAAAACCGCTAAATCTGCAGTGCATCAGCAGCCAACATGTGACGGACGACGGACCCAACATTTCATAAGAAAGCGTTGATAATATCTCGTCATCCAAGTTGTTTAGTCTAGTTCACAGGCTGTTTTGGTTCCAGCTCTGAAGTATAGGCTCATTCGCAGGACAATACTGGCGTGTTGTGAACACGTAAGTTGTGTCATACTGATGTGAACAAGCTGCTATAGCTATAATCAACTCTCAAGTGTTCTAGATTGTGTTCTGGTCACTGTAGGTGTTGTTTTTCTTTATACATCACTATGGTACAGTCAACTTAAAGAGATTTAAGGATAATTGACTAGTCCATAATTTTAAGTGTACAGCATGTCTGCTTTTATTTTTGTCAAGAGTTCTTTCATTGTTGTGTCATAGTGCAGCTCTGAGTGCAGATTAATTTGAAAAATGACCTCACAGCGTTCATGTAACTTTGATGAATAGAAAAGCTGACATGATGAGGCAAGTTTTAAATCTTTGGAAGTTGATTTTCATACTGTTGTGAAAACTTATGGCTTCCTGGAAGGTTTGCAAAAACGGCTGCTGCATTCCATAAAAAGTGGTTAGTATTAAAACCCCCGAAAACTTTCACATCTTAAGTTCATTAGTATTAGTATTAATGTATAAAATGAAATATGCCTGACTTAAAAAACAAAAAGTGTGTGGATGTGAATCGACCAGATTTAAAATAGGGCCTTTAAAATAAGTATATGTGATATATGTGTTATTGTAGTGCAGTTTTATGCATTAAAACATTAAAAATGTTGGCATGCTCTATTAAGTGTGTCCGAACTAAACTAAATTAGACACATGCATTTAAATATTTTATAAAAATTCTATATGTTTTCATGCATTTTGGAGGAGGAGCTGCACCTGCAGGATTAAAGCTACAATAAGACCAAAAATAAGTCTTAGGCAGATCAACCTGGAACTTCTGAGTGTTTTGTTTATGGTTTAGTCCCCTCTGTTCTGTTTTGTTGCCATGAGGTGTCGACCCACACAGCCAGCGACAGGGTAGCGTACCCTTTCATCTCCACCTCCATCATCACATGAATAGACGCTGACAGGAACGTAGCAAGAAAATGATTGCAGCATTTCTATCCATCTTTCTGTCTTTCATTTGTAGCCTCTGAGGGGGATGGGAAGCAGCTCCAGCTACCAACCCAAACCTATGGACGTGTTTTCTTCTTCACCTCTGTACACCCATATAACACCACTGCCCATCAATGGTGGCGTCAGTTCGCCTCAATCACGACAGACGGCAAGTGATTCCATCCATTAATGTAAACTATATTAATACTCATTATATTGACAACGTAGTAAATAACATAATTCTGTGTTTAGATTGAGCCAACATATCTGAATATGAGGAACGATTCAGGTGGTCCTATATATATGCTGAAGCCAAACTATCCTCAGAGCCTGCCACCTTCTTTGCCACACAGAAATGGTATGTCTGTGCCATCAGTGTCATTTGTGCTTTTGCAGACTGTATGTATTGCTGTATTCTTAACAAAGTAAAACACATAGTTTTATTTCTCTCAAGTGCAAGCACAACAGAATTCACCAGGGTACGCTGCCATCTCCCAGGAGGAGAAACCAGGGTGAGGTGACACGCACGCACACACACACACACACACACACACACACACACACAAACACACACACACACACACACACACACACACACACACACACACACACACACACACACACAAAAGCACAGATTGTCTCTTTGAACAGTACTGCCTTGATATGACCTTAGGCCCTTTGTGCCATCGGTCTCTCCAGTGTATTTGGCTTTATTCTAATTGGTTCTTGTTTTGTTCCCAAGTACTGTTTCCTGGAAACCCCCAGAAACACACCAGGCTAGTGGAGCAGCTGTCAAGAAAAGACGAAGGTCATCACCAGGGCCCATCATAGTCATCAAAGATGAGCCAGATGATGACAGTAGCTACGTAAGGAGACAATAAATTATTATGACAGTCCAATGAGTATTCCATATATACTGTGCATTTGAATTTTGATGGATGCTTTCATCCAAAGCTTGTTACTATTTTTAAATGCATTGGACTAACACTGAGTATTAATTTAAAGCAAAATTGCAGTTTATTACAACTTGGGTCTTATTTTTTGGAGTTTTAACCATTATTTCTATCTGTTATCATATCATTGTACTCACCACAGTAGTTGGTGAATTGAAGCAGAGAGCATTGCTAAAATGAAGTCAGATGCAGCAAGAAACATAAGCTGTGAGACAGGTTGTAAACAAGCCAACAGTAAAACCAAAAGTGAGGGGAACCTGAAATGTCAGTAATAATCCCTTATTGGACAGAAAAAACTATGGCAATTACTGTAGCTCAAAGTAAAGTAAAAGTCAATTTACATATTGATTACAGTATTTTCAGAGCTGTTTCTCTCTCTTTGTGGATTTCAGGTGCAAACCAACAAAAGAGCCAGCCTCCCTGACAGCACAGGTGACCAACCCCAGCTCAGTGCCCAGGGTGAGGGCAACAAAGTCACAACTCCTCTTCAAAGCACAGACAACAAACCCCATAGCCCTTCACAGCCTTCAAGCAGCCCACAGGACCAGAGCAAGACTAATGCTCCAAATCGCATCTGTTCACTGGGAGGAGAACAGCAGGTGGACCAGCACCAAGCTCCACTGGAAGACTCTAATGAAGTCTTGTGTGCTGTGTGTCAGACTGGGGGAGAGCTGCTGTGCTGCGATAAGTGTCCCAAGGTTTTTCACCTTTCGTGCCATGTTCCAACTCTCCTCAAATCTCCCAGGCAAGCTCTGTCAGGGGAAATGTATTTATCGCTGGTCTCAGGTGGAAACCCCATAACTCATGTTTTGTTTTGTTTGTTTTTTATTTTCATGTTTATACTAGAATCAAGGAATTATTGTCCTCTGTGGAATGAAAAAAAAACTTTTTAAGAATGAGGCTGTTTTGGACAAGTTGTTTTCACATTTTGGTGGTGTGAGGTTATCATCTGACAGCAGCATTGTGCACTTGTTAATGTATGTTCCTGCTTACTGGCTTTTGCATTGATTCTCTGGACTGTCTCTTTTCAGTGGGGAATGGTTTTGCTCTTTCTGCCGTGACCTGTTAGTGCCTGAGATGGAGTATGAAAGCAAACCTGAAGAAAAAACAGTAAAGAAGGAGCCAGATTTTGAAGGAGGATTCCCCCCTGTGGACAAACGAGTCAGTACTTTAAAAAAAAAAAAAAATTAATTTGGTTACAATAAAGATTACAGAATTATAGTAATAAAAAGTTAAGTTGAAAGTTAAGCTTAGTCAAGTAAGTCAGACAGTTCCAGTTCTGCTTTTCCAATTAACAGTGAACAATGAATTTCAGTTCAACTCTATAACTTTATTCATCCCAAGCAAGGCAAGTAAAACATAAAAACATGGCAGAGCACCGACACATATCATTATGATGGTATGAGTATTATCCTTATTAAAAGTATTCTCCTTCCAAAATCTATCTTTTGGATGTCAAACACCTCACCTCTGTACATTTGAAAGTTTGTGATTTGATCTACGGTAAACACAGACTAAATGCTCAAATTCTGTCTCTATCCTTATACAACCATTTGGAGCTTGTTAGGAGGTACATATGATAGTTTATGTCACAGCGCCCCTCCTCCTGCTCCTTCATTGGACAGAATTGCTCAGAATCCTCGCTCACTCATTGGCTATCCCGACAAACTCGTGCCTTCCATGTTTATTGGTGTGAATTTGAACACCAGGCACAAGACATTCAGTTCTCCTGACCTGGAGCAGGAGGTGAGTTCTCCAGAGTACACATGCCTAACGAAGTTAGCTAAAAAAAAAAAAAGCGATTTGAAATATTTTGGCAAGTATAGCATACTTAGAATATGGATGGACAGCAAAGAAGTGGTTTTATACGTTTCTATGCATCATTTATTCCCACTGTGAAAGCAGTTTATTGTTGGAAACCAACGTAACCAACAGAAATAAAGCTTACCACAGTTAGCATGCTCCATTTATTAAGGACAAAACTTATTACAGACATTTTTCAAGTCTAAAGGGGGTGAAGGTGTGATACTCATAAATAGTTTAGTATCACTTTAATAAATCAACCTTAATTATTCTTTGCCTAGCAACCGTATTGTTTTTACTATTTTCCATCAACTATATTGAGTAGTAGAATAACTTTGAACGATAGTAGTACTGAAGAAAATCTCAGATTTACTGAATTTGTGAAAATTCAGTACATTTTCAATACAATGGTGTATTAAGCAATGTATCTGAAAAGCAATACGTTGCTTGATGCTGTGTTTTGCAGTGATATAACAACAGCTAAGAATCAGTGTTGGCGCTGACACAAAGCAGATCAGTGTCAGATAAGTTCTGAGAGGTAAACCTCACCAATATGGTACTTGTGTCAGGTGCAATTGACACAAGCAGATGCAAGAGATTGGAGATCTGTATTTGGTTTCTCTCTTTGTCGGTTGGCATGCATTAAGTCAGATGTCTTTTTCTCTCACTGCAGAAGTGTGAGAGGCTGCTCCTGCACTTGTTTTGCAGTGACCTGAGTTCGGACTTTGAAGGGCCTGTCTCCCCCTCGGTGAGTCTGGAAGCATGGCTGACTACAGACAAAAAAAAGTTCACAGGATTAATGTCACATGGAGTTACTGTAACTGTAATTTTAATGATGTGTAGTATGCAGTATTTGTCAGGAAAGGCAGATAAATTATGAATCAGTAGCAGAGCAACTTCAGTCAGGTACTGGAAATATACAAGTATTTTGTCTTGCTGACACGGAGCTCGTTGTATGTGTTTTTGCACAGAGTGGATGAAGATTAGCAGTGCCCACTTTTGGCTTGAAATACCTCTTTTTATTATAAACCTTCACATTACAAAATGGGGTAAAAATCCATAACCTTGTGCACAATGCTGACATGTAATACTATACAAATATGAGATATTAATCAGGATTTTAACATCTTCCCATGAAGTGTTATAGTTTTATTATCTCTCCCTTTCTAAATACTGTAGGTACGTGCTAATAGCAGGTTGACTATAAAAGGACCAATGTGTCTTTCCCCTGTGAAAAAACAACTGGAGGCTAAGCAGAGTCTGTGCTACCAAAGCCCTGCAGAGTTTGTATCAGACATCAGGCTCATCTTTGGGAACTGTGCAGGCCTGAGTGAGGTACTGTAGAAAGAATTGTCTGTAAAAAGCCCTTTTTTCAGTATTATTCAGCTCTTGACACCTGGTAATATTTTGCCCTTATCTTTGCTTCTACTCAGGCTGGCACAGGGGTAACCATGGCAGGCAGGAAGCTTAAGGAGCTGTTTGAAGAGCAACTGAGGATCATCTTCCCTGACCAGACCTTTCCACAAATCAAACTGGAGGTGATACCTACGGCCCCTCCTGACTCTCAACTCTCATCTCTTGACAATATAGCCCAGCCTGCAAAGCGCCAGTGCGCATGTTCAGACTCCCAGGATACACCAACCTGTCCCGGTGGGGAGGAGGGAGTAGCACGAATGCACAAACCTTCTTAATCGTTTAGATATTTGACATCACTGCCTGCACCAGCTAATATGTGTGGTGTGTTAGACTTTATTACAAACATTTATGATACACGATTACCTTCAGGTCACCAGAAAGGTTTTATATGTTTAATGATTAAATTGCATTGCTGGCAAACAACTATGATACAGGGAACCAAATTAATTCTATTTTCTGGACTAAACTGCATTACAGCTGCTGCATTTACTCTGAATCTGAAGAAATAGCTTCTATCTCTGACTAAAGCTTGAAGATTTAAGACTGGGATTTATGCAAAAGGTACATACATGCAGCACATTTAGGTGTTACTGTAACAGGGTAAAGCTGCCTGGCTATTGTGGTAAGCAGTCTTTTGGTTAAGCTATCAATTCAAGTGATCAGTTTGCTCAAATGATAATTCTGCTCGCAGCAGATACATTGGTTCATCGACACGGGCTAAAGATGGCGTGGTCGTGTCTTCATGAGCTTTGATGTTTGTGGTCTATCTTATGTGGAATACGATGTGTTATGAGGCCCCTCGAGGCCAGTAAAATGAAAACATCAACGCTGTTCCATTGTCGCACACCATTACACAATATTTCTGCTTGGTCTAATATGTCAGGCTTTTTTAACATAATGCAGAACTACAGAATTAATTGTTGTAAAGGTAAATGTGCGTGTGTAATTTTATTTATTCATTTATGTTTATTTAAAAAAAAGATTTTCAGTTTTTATTGTGAAGAGCTAAACACAGTGAAAATGTCAGGTGAGACTATTTTCTTCTAAGATAATTTGAATTCAGCAGCATTTCTTACACACTCACCATTGTGAACGGTTTTCTTATAATATCCAAGAGTCCGAATATTTAGCCATAAACCTGCATGCATGCAAGTCAACTTGCAGGTGTTTACAGGGTACAATAAAATATGATAGTTTAACTCTGGTAATGATTCTGATGTTATACACCTCCTTCACCCTATAACTGCATGTTAATGGAGTCTATTAATGTCCTACTTAAAAATTACTTAAACTTCACAGTTCAGCAAAGCCACTTTCTCCAAGTTTCTACAGTTGTGTTGTCCTTTGGGCCCCACAGGGCAGCCCTCTGACTGCCTGGCTGTTTTAGTGGCCCTCTGCTGATTGACACAAATGTGGCAAGACAAGCTTTGTTGAGCTTCAAAGGAACTGTACTGCACCTCCCACAACAAGATTAACACTGTTTGAATGCGACCTCGGCCACTCCAATTTCCTCCACCTGTGAGCTGGGAGGTCAGCTCATGCTGCTGTTTCTTGTTAAAGCCCAAATGTGGAGAGGAGGGCTGGTAGTTTCTGGAAGGCTAGCAGGCATGAGAAGTTTCCCTCAGATGTTCACTGTGCTCTAGCCAGTCAGGCTAGGTGCTCTCATTTTGGGCATTCTTCATGCATTATATGGCCTCTAAAGGCCTATTATCTCTTTTCTACATTACACTAAGGCAAAGATTAGATTAAGAACAGAACAGCAGTAAAGGGGTGCTCTTTGATGTTATGATAACCTACATTACAAAGGATGTTGCCACATCCTTGACTGATAAATGTCTGCAGGAACCATGTATGTGTTGCTATAGCAACACTCTACTCTTAACCTGGAGGTCCTACTGCACAGTTTAAAATACAAGCTATGCTGTAGTGTTTTTGATTTTTGAAAAGTGTTTTTTCTACCTTCCAGACACTGGTTTTCATTCATTTTGCTAAGGTATTAGTATCAACTTGCAGATTAGTTAGGTAATCCATTACAATAAACCCCATATTGGCTTCTCTTTTTGTCAAGGTTAAATCGCTGTACTGTAGTGTGCCAATGTAAGTGCAAATTGATAAAAATATATTTTCTGCTTTACCATGCAGCCGCAAAGTAAAAGACAAATATAAAAGACATGTTGTTCACTGTGATAGATTACCTACTCAAGCAAATTCTCTGCCAGCTCATTTTTACACCATAGTGGGATGTTTTTCCAAGTAGGTTTTATTAGAAAAATTGCATCCTGGATACCAGTATTGAAAAAGACAGTTGTATTTTCTAAATAAGGACGATAAATAACATAAAATTCAAACTTGAATCCCCACTCCCACTACCCTAAGCCAGCTCTGCAGCAGTGGAGATGGCTGTCTGGAAGGTACAAATAACATTTATAAATGTACATTATGCCAAAACAGTCAAAACACTAGTATGGTCTATTAAAATGTGGTCTTATAGAAAGATTGTTAACAGAGTTCAATTACCAACAGAAAATGTAGACTGTGGTGGACTGAAGAGCACAGAGATTGAGACAAGACTCGTCACATAATACACTTAAACAGCGCAGTTACCCATTTATAACTGCCATATACTTGTGGGCTTTCCTGTATGCCTGTGGTGTCCTGATATCAAGTCATTGGTGATGTTTCTAGACTGGCTAGACTGGTGGTGGAGACATATGGCTCTGATTAGAAGATCATTTAACCTCTCTCTGTCACCATGCCCAGAGTCAGTAGACTGATTGAATTTGCAGAGGGCCTTAGTTGGTATAAATGTTTATAATGCAGTCTAGCAATTATTTCTCCACTTCTTGCCAATTCTGGTAGACTTGTATGTGTGTGTGCGCATGCATATGGGTGTGTGGCTTGTTTATACCCAGCTCCTTCTCACAGTTCATGATCACTTTGGCTGATGGTGAGTCCACATCTGTGGCGCTGTTACAAAAGCTTTAATTCATTAACTTTGAGGGAAAATGCCTCATTTTCTGTGGTACAGCTGTGAACCTCAGTAACTAAAGAGAAAAATAGGCTCAGCAGTTAGGCCTACAGGGACCTTAAACACTGCTGTGCAGATACAGTATCAATGGGGATTAAAATATTAGGGAGGATGCCAGGTTCCAGTTTGATCTACCATCTTCCTTAAGGTGCAGCAAACTCAAATGTAGCAGTGAATAAATGCAGTTATTTGCAGACAGTGGTAGTGAAAGTATTTATTTTTTGATTCGCCATATTTCCTCTAACTGAGATATCCAAAAGGTTTCAAGCCTTACAGTCTGGACATAGCCACAACAGATTTTTAAAATACCCCAAAACCAGTTCCAGATGTTGAGTAATCAGTACAATCATTAGTCACAGACAGAAAACGTGGACTTTGCCATTGATGGGAAGACAATTTCCATGTGTGCATGCAGCACAGTAGTCTGAAGACCCTTGCAATCCTTCCTGTAGGCAATAAAAATAATGGCAGCCAACATCTCTCTAGGTAGTTTTCCAGGTCTTAAACTTTCCAACACGCATACTGTATCAATCACATAAACATACCTGTCAGAATATAGCAATAAATTACAGTACAAGCTCACTTCTGAGTATTATAACCAATTTCTTAGTCCCAACAGATACCATGTTAGTTTTACAGTATTTGTAATATACTGTAAATGGCTTTAATTTGGAAACCGGATCTGATTAGCAACAAGTCGGTGTCTGTGGCCCCATGCAGCCCGCCCCTCACGGTGCCATCATTAGACGCTCATTCCTCCAGCCACGCTGCAGCTGCGACTCAATTCCATCACATCCACCTCTCTCCCGCGGACTCGGTCTTTCTTTTTTAACGGAGCACTGCTGTTTATCCACACATCCTGCAGAATAACCAGCATCGGTTAAAGCTCGAAGCTCTCGGACACCTTTTTTTCCCCTCTCCAGTCTTTTAGTTGAATCTCTTTTCATTCAATGGGTCCGTGCGTAGTGCTGCTCTGCTCTCTGTTCGGAGTTCTCCTTGGCCAAGGTAAGTTAGCTTACCTCTCTGTAAGAAACCGTATAGATCACTACGTGACGACTTTTAATTAGGATAGGCCATACTAAGCCCAATGGTATTGGCATTGGTATACGATAGTGATGTGGGTGAATATTATATCGCAACATTATACATGAATTTGTCAAGGTATTTACAGTGAGAATCAAACCTGATAGGCAAGGACTGAGACCCGGGGAGGTGATGCATTTGTCACAGGACTAGTTGGGGCATGTGATGAAAGCACAGTTTACAAAGTGTTTCAGGTTTGTCTTGAAATTAAGTAGGATTAAAATTTCCCTATTTCATTACATACCGGTAACAAAGCATCAAAAGTACAGCTTTAGAAGGATGACAATTTCATTTATTTATTGTTTTTTTCTGTTTGTTTTTCCATTGTTTTCCCTTACAACAGTGGCAATGATATAAAATGTCATACAAAGTCATTTCTAGCAGCTATAAACTCTTTGCACACTGCATTGTGTTGGACAAAATGCAGATACATCATACTACATATTTACTTAGTACTTGAAAATGTCATCAAAAAGTAAACTGTGTCTTTAACTCCCTTTCATTCATTACATTTTGCTGATGCCATAGCCTAGATTCAACTTGATTAATAAAGTGATAAAAGAAGATGTCACATGACATGAAGAGTGTTAAAATGCTGTTTCACATGAATTATAAGTAAGAGTTCTCTGGTGCCCTGGTTTCTTACTTTCCCTGCCCATCAAGTCAAAGGCCAAGTGCCTTGTTATGCCGTGACGCTATGTCAGAACGACCAGTGTCTCACCAAGACAGGATGATCTAGACAGAGGGGTGTGATTTATACTTGAGCGCCCACGGCGGGGTCACCCAGGCGTGGTATGAGCCATATCCAAATGCTTGTGGTCCCCTGGTCACACATGGGGCAGTTTTCACAGTCAGCAGGGCCACTTTTCTCTAAACTGCCTTCTTTGTAGGGAATTAAGTCAGCTAACAACCCAACCAGTTACATGACCCAGACCCAGAAGTACCCATGTGTGTCATGATAAGACCTCTTCAACAGGTAGATAGATAGATAGATGGAGTGAAAAACATCTACCTCTTGTGTAACAGCCTTTTTGTTTCGCTAAGATTGACAGAAACCTCCTCCTCCTCCTCCTGTGAAAGAGATGCACACTCCTGTTGTGATGTCTGGCTTAGGCCAACTACTGTGTCTGGGCGGAGCTCCATCAGTGGGCTCATTAAGCCTTGTTTACATGAGGCGTCTAGACGCAGGCAAGCCATGTGCTGCTCTGCCAAGACAGAACGGCCCTTATAACCAGCACCGCCATCCAAGATGGAAATCAGCCCTCTGCAGACAGACAATGCATCACAGAGACAGAGAACCGCGACAGACTGCATCTAGACTGGAGCACGACTGCGCCTGGTTTGCCTCTTTTGATAAAACAGCACCACGCCGTTTTAAGGCACTTCTGGTCTTTCAATTTGGGTTTTGCAGAGCAGCAGACAGCGGTGGCGTTGGAATGACTCTATGATGCCTAGTGGGTTAGAGTTATCAGCAGAGAGCTACAGAGCACTGGGAGCAGTTACAGTATGAGACCAACAATTCCTGTCATTTAAAATATACATACTGCATCCCTGGAGAGAAGGATTTTGAGATTTAGTTATTTTGTGGAAACTGGAAAGGTGTTCCTTGGATGCCTTTCCAGTTTCAATACAAATTGGGTGTTTTGGCATGAGGATGTCAATTGCTGGTAATGGTCAAAAACAAAAAAAACTTTGACAACTTATACAGAGTTGGGAGAACTGCTCTGTGAGGGAATTTGACTTTTGGTCATTAACACCTTTTTATATGAGGCATTAATGGCACTGACAAATTTATATCCATAGGCCTATTATCATGTTTTTGAAAGCAAAATATTTTGTTATAGTCTCATTGGAACATCCCGGTGTCACTTTACAAATAGATAGAGGTGTTAAACATTCAGAGACACAGAGAGAGACTTTGAGACGACCTACTTGGTAGGCCCATGTGAAAAGCTTTTAAAATGCCATCTCATTTCATCCAGCTGCTACAAGGTTTATTGGCCAGAGGATTCTGGCCAATAAGAATTCTGTGCCAGACTTCCAGAAGTCAGTAGTGAGTCAGCTAACGTGGCTGCCTAGTACTAAATCCTCTGTCTATATTCACTCCTTTCTGCCAGGTTAATCATCCTTCATGTAGTCACACTGTTTTAATTCTGTGCTTTGTTTTCCTGTAGGCTACACTGGAGAAATGACTCGCTTTCTTCAGAAAAACCACATGAACCACATGTGTTAATTTTAATAAACTCTTAGTCCTTGTTATATCTTGCCCATGCTTAGTTCTGGGCTGCAGAACTGGGTTTATAGAAGCCTGCAAACTATTCTGAGATATTAAGAGTTTTATTGCAATACTTACATTGTGTTGTTACAAAGTTTATCAATGCAGAAAACTGTTTGTGATGATGACTGTTCCTGCTTGTGCTTCATCCTTGATTTAATGGTTGTAATAAAATTCCTCCTGCTCCTCTGGGAAAAAGCAGCAAATCTATAAAACTGAGGACTACTATTCCAGACACTTGTCCTCCCTTCCTAATCTAACTTATTATCTGAAGTTGCTGGCTCTTGCCAGACTTCTCACGGCAGACGCCTCAAACAGATGGATTGTTCATTGCATTTCACAATAATTCCTATAATTCAGAGCATTCAGTCACTAACCAGAAACAACTCGTATTCTATTACAATGGATTAATAAAATTTATTTCACGGTGAGTTTGTTTTCTCTTATTTTTTCTCTCGGGGGACTTATTGTAAATAACAATTTGGCACACTGATCCCGGTTTGAGCCGAAAGGCAAAAAAAGTCCAAGGAGCCAATCTGCCAAAGCTATTTCACGTTTGGCAGATCACACAAACCACAGGCGAATGAATGTACTTGATGTGATTGCGACGTCTGATTGTTTACAGAGTCGATGCATTCCACGCTCTCTAATCCACATGAATAAACAGCCAGATCACCACAGAGTTGGTTGTGATCCAGTCAAAAAAGCCTCTCTTGTGTCTGCAACAACATAACCATCATTCATTGTCTTTGGCAAAAAAATGCCTATAGGGAGCTTAATTTGCCAGACAGATTTTGAATTTTGTTTTTCCATCTTTTAGAAAACGCTATCGGGCTATGTTTGTTTGGTTTAGATATCCAATTTCGATCATCATAACTCACTTAATCAGTAAAAACAGTGCGTAAATCAGCATATTTTATTGCTGCCAAAGTAATAATGTTTAATATCACGAGTCAACGCTTATGACTATGCCATTTGATATATTTTGCATGTCATGAACAGCTTACGGGTACGAAACTAGTCTCAAGGCGTGTGTGTTAACCATCTTGTGTGTATGCAGGCTGGTGTGTTAAGTGCAGTAATCCATCTGGGGTCTACACATCTCCTGCAGTGTTTATGTAGGTGGGCATCCCCTCACTGCAGCAAACCAGACATTGCCAGATATGAAAATGTCCTTCTGACATTGCACGGTAAATGGGATGCACACACCCTTTCATCTGTTCACACGTGCGAAAACACACCTTGTGTTGTTTTTAATGCCCGTAGGAGCAGAGCAGATCTCGATGGAGGACTGCTGTAAAGATGGCCAGAAGCGTGGCAATGATAACGAAGACTGTGCGTCCCTTCCTCTCATCTCTGAGTCAACCACATGCAGGTAAGCCGGTGCTATCTGCTACTTTGCTCTCACTGATTGCAGACCTATACACCATAAGGCTTAAGAGGGCTAGTTAGAAGACTCTCCTGGGGCTTATTCAGATTTACAAGTCACTAACTGCTGCACCCCTTTGTCACAATCTTACATTTTCTACCTCCACCACAGAAGCTCCTGCAGTAGTGGCCCCAAGGGATTTGGCCTGTGCCATGCATGGGGGAAATGTCTGTAGGCCCTTAATATGAGATTGCTTTACCTTACTCCCATAAATCTCCAGGCAGATTATTCACTTCACGTGAGAGCAGGAAACACTAATAGTGATGGGATAATAACAGGTCTGCTGGTAACCCTAGAAGGTGTGCTGCCACAGGTTCAGGACCCATAAGCCATGGAGATCTGCCGCTGTGAACACTGATGGCAAACACATTTACCGTAGCCACCCTAAGTGATCCCAAATTTGTCCAAATTATAGTGTGAGGGGAAGAGAGGAAAGGTTTGTGGGGGAGCAGGGTGGAAAAGGGTGAGGTGGGGGGTCAGAAGAGGGGCTGTTTTAAAACCCAGGAAATACCTTAGAGGTGAAACGCGACATAGAGGGAGGATGGAGAGAGGCAATAACAGGAAATCTGAACGATTACTTCAGACACCAAAGGAAAAAAGTATGAGAGAAAAAGAGTGGAGAAGAGAGAAGAGAAAAGAAAAACAGGAGCGCGACTGTGCCCTTAAAAGGTTCTGCAGAGGAGGGGTGCACCCTGACGTGAATTTGAGATCCACAGTGGTTTATGTGGAAAGAGATTCTGGTAAGAGTTGATAAAGAGGCTTGTTGGAAATGAGAGAGGAGAGGTGAGGGGGTGGCGTTTATGCTTTCTGTCTTGTAAAATTGCAGTGAGCTAGAGATCCAGACCAGACAGAAACAGTCACCCACTCTTAACTGATTGGACTGCAAATCCTAGACAATACAATGGAATCTGATCCAACTGAAACATTCAGTAATTGATATTTTGATAATAATGCTCACATGTGAATGGATGTGCTTGTTCCAAATATTGCTTTTGACATTTAAACAGCCATCTCATGTCATCAGCCATTTAAACAGAGGAGCAAAGAGGTCAAGGTCGACTGCAGTACTTCCTGTACCAACGTGTTACTCACTTTATGCTTATAGCAATGTTTTAAATCACATCTGCAACATGTCATCACTGATTTCTAAGGAAAAACTGGGATGAGTTTACTCTAGTGATGTCATTTACCCCTAGCAAACTGTATATACTGGCAACTGTTCTCATTTGCATTCTCACAGGACACCGCATGCTTATCTTAAGGGAGTGGTTTGTTTTAGTGTTTTTATTATTATTAAGAGTAATGTCTTCAAAAAGCCACAATCCCACATTGAATAAGGAGATGTGGAGGAGGACAAATGTTCATCTTGGGCCTGAAATGTTGGTTTAACTCAGGTCTAAAACAACAGAATGAAGGCCTCAGGGAGTGCTGCTCAACCCAGTTTAAGTCCAGTGATGTCAGCTTTGCAAAACACAACAAACTTTCAATGTCCTCCTCTGAATTCACATGGGACTTACTCAACCCACTCATCCATGCATTTTAGTGTGACAGCTCTGAGATCCCCATCAGGCTTGCCTCAGGCTGATTTTAATAGGCTAACACTTTAAGGCTGCATTGCTCCAAGGAGATTTTTTATCTCCCCGGTCCTTGGAGCTGAGAATAAATGCACCATTTGTGTTTTCTGGTTTTTCTTGCTGACAGGATAGTGCAGGAGCAGTGCTGTGTAACAGTGCTTGAGGATAAAATGTGCACCACTGGTATCAACACAGCCAAAGACCAAGGGGCCTGCGATTCTTTATTCACCAACACCTGTGAGATCAAGACTACAAAGGTGTGTTTGCCATCACTGTGTCTGCCAAAAATCTCCCTCTACTCAATCAATGTAAAGTACATCACTCTGCTGGGCAGCCAGTTTGGAGGCAAATGATTGATGAGATTGTGTGTGTGTGTGTTTGTGTGTGGGTGTGCGCGCTGTGAGCAGGATGAGGCATGTCACTCCAGGGAGGAATGGAGCTTGTTGCTGTCAGATCGTTTATAAATTCAGCTCTGACTCTAGGATATTCCGCAGGCTCACGTCCAAGAACTTTTCAGCCTTTCTACCCCAACCCTCAGTGTGCCCCTACTACACACATCAACACATCACAAAGATAAAAGCTTGGCAAAATGTAGAAAGGAAGAGATGCAAGTTGGTGCACTTTCTTGAAAGGATGAGATAATTGTCAGTGGTGGGGCAGCTTGTCTTTACTTGATCGTCTGTGAAGTGCAGATGGTGGCTCATACTTAAATGTGCCCAGGTAATGTGAATAAGACAAAAGATATGGATGAGTAGGAGATGGTTTCAGCTCCTCTATCTGGATACAATAATGGTCAAGTCAGGTTTATTTGTGCATTGCTTCACTATATTTACAGTAAGGGTTTCAAAGGTAAGCAACTAGTGGAGACATCAGGAAGTCCCTGCGCCTCAGCTAAGAAGTAGTCCAGCACATAACCTAAAACCACACCCTATAAACAAACAAGATATAACATGTTAATTGTGAGGTTTAGAGATGCTAGTATGCAGATTTTATTACCTTTAGACTGAGCCAGGCTAGCTGTTTACCCCTGTTTCTAGTCTTTATGCTAAGCTAACTGTTCAATCTGATCTGAGAATCTGATCAATCTGCTCATCTAACTCTTGTCAAGAAAGTGAATGAGCATGTTTCCCAAAGTGTCGAACCATTTCTTTAACAGTGAGGTTAGTTCAATGTGCGTTATAATAGGTTTTGTTAACTCCTTTTTTGGCCACTTGGGGGCAGTGGAAACAAGCAGTAAACACAACACTGACATATTATCACCTTTCAAAACCCAAAAGTTTCATATGGCAAAGTTTCAAAAGTTGATTTGGCAAACTTGTTAGCAAACATTTTCCCATTTTAGACATCCAGCTGACATGGAGCAACATTAGCATTCATTTGACAAATGTAAGTCCAATATTTACTCACATTTTAGTTCAGTTTTTGGTTTCCACTTACTCCAGAGGGAAATATCTGGCTAAGTGCTTTGTTCACCAGCTAGCTGCTAACATTGTCTGTTTGCCATTCGGTGCTGGACAGGTAGTGTACAGTAGGTTTTTAGAGCTTTTTCGCTAAAAACAGCTGCCATGCTGCGGTCGAAAACTACACTAAGAAAGCGGTGAGACTGAACCAAAGTTGTGGGCTGCAAAACCAAAACAATGAGCTGAAAGATGCTGTATAAAATGCTATACTGAACTACTTTTCTGAGATTGACAAGATATAACAAAATGTGACCTGTCCTGATTTAGTTAATCTTGTTGATATGGTGCTTTAAGCAGATTAAAATCATTTTTTGTTTGCTCACTTTTTCAGCATGCCAAGCACCAGATCCAGCGTGTACTGTTTATTGTTTACACTGTGCTGAAGTTTTCTGAAACCTAAAAGTTTTCTTATCTAGAACAGTGTCAAGGCCACACAGACACACAAACAAACACAGACAGACAGACAGAGTAGCTGTTAACTACTGGTACACAACTATTAGAGTTAATATTTGAAAGACTTGTGACATGTGTTCAGCTGTGCGATCACCATCACTACACGCACATGCACAAATTGAAGGAACTGGCGGGATTACACTTCACTGTGATTGTACCTTACATGATTACATGTGAGAAATAAACTTGATTGATTGATTGGTTTCAGGTATACACCCTCATTGCCCAAACTGAAACACAAACGCACCCATCCCCCACACTCTGCACCTTTCATCCCCCTCCCCGACTGACATTACCAGGTTGCCATAATGATTGATTGAGCATGCTTCAGCCAGAGGAGATGATGTCATCTCATCACTGTCTGTCTGTCCATCTTGCTTATTGAGTTACTGCTTTTCTTCTGTCTGTCTGTCTGTCTGTCTGCAGCCTGTCAGTTGGCTTGTCTTCTCAATCAACCTCCTTTTCTGCCTGTCTAGTTGATTAAGAGCTTGGCTTTCTGTCTGAATCACATCCTCTCCAACAGTATTTCACCAACCAACGTCATCCCACAATCTCCTTTTCCTTGTCTGCATTTTGGTTTCACTTCCCCTGGTGCATTAGAGAGCTGAGTCCTGTGATAATTCATTGTGACATAGTGTTTTCCTCTCCTTTCTTTGTAAGGAAATAAGATTTTTTGTCTGCATTATGCACCAAATGTTATTTTATTGTATTCCATTCTGTGTTCTGTAGATGTGCTGTGACTGTTGTCTCCTGGGGAAGACGGCCCAGGAGAAGGACCTAGTCTGTGACCACAACCTGTCCGTGGGCTACCAGTGTGGTCTGGTGTTCCGGGCCTGCTGCATAGATGGAGCCCCAGACAACCAGACCACACCCGCAGGACAAACAGAATGTGGGTGAAAAAAACAAAACATGCATGAAGTAGGCTAAATATTTATTTTTTTCCTCAAGTTTGTTTGCAGCAAAGCAGGAAACTAGCTTTACAGCAAGGGCAGAAGAACAGAAAATGGTACGGGAAAACCTGTGCCCAACCACATTAAATTTCTCAAAATATTGGAGGAGGAACATAAGAGGAAAGAATAATTAAGCGCCACTGGTGTTGTCAAACATAAGCCCACACTGCCCCCTGCTGGATGTATGTGGTCATTGCTTTAAGCATTCACTCAAAGGAGAAATTCATTATCTGGCTCGCTCCTAAACACAAGCAGGCCAGGTTCAGCCAAAGGACACTAACTCTGGATGGACGGACAAAACAAGACATTTGAAGACGTCACCTTGGCCTTTAGGAAACTATAATGGACTTTTTTTTTTTAACCTATATAACATTTTTGATGGTCTTAGGGCTGCTTGTTAAGATAGAGGCACAAGGTGTTAAAAAGTGAGACATATACTTATAAACATATAACCATGTTTTTTTTTCTCACACAGTACCAAACAAGGATGAAACCAGCGAAAATGGTGTTAATTCAGTATTAAGTGATCAGTGCAAAGGTATAGTATAATATACCAATAAAGAAGCATTTCTACACCTTACTGATTTAATCTTGCAAATGCGGTGATCAGTTATCACCATGTGTGTGTTTCTTTTTTAGGGAAATGTGCTCATCTCTGTGTGGGCAATGACACTTGTGCCTGCCTCAAAGGCTACAAACTCAAACCAGATGGAAAGAGCTGTGAGGGTATGTAGTACTCGTCCCCATCATCAACTTTGAATTGTAATTGTTTTATTTGCCAAGTCTTCAATTTGCGTGACAAAGACATTAGAGCGCAAACAGAGAAGCATCATGCTTGTGAAAGTTTTCTGACACAAAATACTGTAATACTGTGCTCTGCTATCGGAAAGACCAGCACAATAAGAGAATCTCTGCTTCCAAACACTCTCAGATATCAACGAGTGTTTGCTGGGAGCCAGCAACTGTCGGGCAGGAGAGCGTTGTATCAACACAGAGGGCTCATTCCGTTGTCAGAGAGAGGTCAGCTGTGGGACTGGCTATGAACTCACTGACAACAACAATTGCAAAGGTCAGTGAAACTGCCCTCAGTTTGCCTCCGTTACTGTGTATCTTTTTAACTTTTAGGTATTGACGGTGTGTTCAATGGCAATTTTCCCGTGATTTCTTTACCCAGATATTGATGAGTGTGAGACTGGCATC